>VAHH01000045.1:0-79189 GCA_013357305.1 Radopholus similis
TTACATCGCCCAACCGGGCTGCAGCCTCAGAGCGAGTGAACGAACCGGAATAAAGACTGAACACCAAACTATGGCCATTCTGCCAAAACCTGGAGCAAAACCAGAGGCTATCATTTATGAATTATGAACAGTGGTGCGATATTATTATTACATAGTAAGCGGAGGCGAATTTTAAAAAATCAACGTACTAATAAAGGTTCAAAAATTGTTCAAAAAGCATCAATCAAATATCAAGAATTCAATTCGAGAATTGAGAAACACAACTAAGGGTGCGCCATACCATTTTAAGTATTTCGATTAATATGCAAATGGATTATCTAAAAAAAGAGCCAGTGATTATCATTTGTGGTCAATAAGTCATCATCATTATCAAATCCTTCTTTAATAGCCTTTACCTTTACCAACTAAGTAAGTTATCAGGATTAGGATTTTTATGAAATATCATATTTGTTTCCCGTATATGCCTGGGTGAGATATGTTGTAAGATAAACATATCAGAAACCAGAAAGCAGAAACGCCATATTTCAGTCAACTTTTCGAGATTTTTTGTCATATTTTGGCATAATGATGGATTACTTCTCTATTCTCTTAAAAATTAAAAAAATTCCCGCTTTGGACTTCAATATTAATTTATAATTTAATTTATAAATTTACACAAAATTTTTGTTTTTCTTTTTTAGTTTTTAGTTTTTACCTTTTTTCTAATCTAAAATCTAAATCCTTTCTTATAAAAGAACGAATAAAATGGAAAAAGAGACTAAAAAGCATGAAACCAAAAGCAGAAAAAGAGTTAACAATGACAATAACGTTTGTGATATTGGTGATGAATCAGTTCCGCGAAGACGTTCAGCCAGGTAAATTATCAATTTTTTAGTAATAAATAAAAACGCCATCAAAATTTCAGGCTTATTGCAATTTCCAAACCGAAATTTGGTCAAGTAGCTCCGATTGGTGAAAAAGAAACTGATTTTATAAATGATGACGAAATTGAAATTGATGAAGAGAGGCAAATGGAAAGTGGTCGAAATGGACAAAGAAACGGCGTGTTGTTGGTAATGGTAACAGTATTTTGTACTCTAGTTTAAAGCTTCGAGAATATTCAGAAAAACTCGAGTTATGCCGGCCTACTTCCAGCTGGAAGCAATTCGGACCCAAAATTTACTCGCGGCCCGATTTCCTCTTTGTTGCGTTCATTGAAAACGAACTTGCCAGACAAAAATCCGATTCCGGTGTTGAATTGCACGCCTTCGACTAATTCGAATCAACCTGTGTCTGAAAATATTCGAATGGTTTCAAAGGACAAAATTGACTCATCCACTTCATCCGATGAAGATGAATGGGAGGAAATGGACGCAGTTCACCCAAGAAAGGACGAAAGGCATGGAACGGTGGAGGTGGAAATGGAAATGAATTCGGATGCCTGGAAGGTTGATTGCAGGTTCATCTTGCGGGCGAAGCCGCAAAGATGTTCAGACCGCATATGAATCCTTTTGAAGTGCAAAATGCCACTGAAGCAAAAGAAAGGGCAAAGTGGGAGCATTGGGTGAAGCTGGAGATTGCGAGAAAGCGCCGAGAATTGCAAGTGTGAATGACAGACAGACCCTCCTTTCTCTACTAGATTGACCTTTTCAGGAAGATCTGCACCGTATACACATTCTCGCCAACATCGGTCATCTCCGCTTCATGATTTGTGCGTTAATATCGAGCCGAGAAAAGATAGTGGAGAAAATCACTACACTTTTTGGCGCGGTTGATTCCGCTCTTCCGTTGACTCCGATTCAGATGGAGAAAAATCTTAAACAAGTGTTTCTTGCAAAATTGCATTATCATGGAGGAAAAATCCAATCGAAACGCCCGCTAAAATGGTGCACCAGAGTGAATGATGTGGCTGAACACTTGGCAGCATTAATTGACGGACAGGGATTTTGCTCATCACTGGAAGCTTCTTTGGTAAGCATTCTTGGTTTTTGTTTGTGACTGACGCGGCCTTCTAATTCGTGCAGATCTTCTTCGCTTATTGCTCTTTCGTTCTGGGCCCACCGACACGTCTTTGCCTTGCCTTCACTCCCATCACCAGACTGGTAACGAGAGAGAGCCATTGGTTAAGCAACCTTACCAGTCAATTCTTTAGATGGATGAGCCTAAAAAGACGTCCAAAAAACTAAAAAAGGAAGAAAATGCAGAGGGATTAAACGGAACAGAAGGCAAAAATAAGGCGAAGCTGAGGCCAACAAATGATGACAGGGAAAGTTGTGACGAATCTGCTGAAGAGGATAAAACTATTAAAAAGCGAAGAAAGAAGGCGAACATTGTGCATGTGAAAGATACTAAGAATGAGGCGGAGGACGAAGAGGGGATAAATTACTGGAACGAATATTGGGACGAGCAGGAGCGCCGTTGGATCTGTAACAATCTTGGTGTGGAGATAAGAACAGCGGAGCCCTTTAAGGTGTTAACCCGATGCACGGGTGTGTTGACTCGTCAGAGGAGATTGAGCCACGTTTGCGAAGAGGAACAAAAATGCTCTACGTGCTGGCAATAGACAATGGTAAAATTGAATCGCTCCTCAATGTGGTGAATGTTTTAATTCGATTTTATTAGATGGAGGCGTTCGTGAAATTGCGTCGAAATATGCACACGAATATCTCAGTCTCGAAACAAGGAAGTTGCGCACAGACGGTGAGTGGATCCAGAAAACGCTCGCATACAAAGTTAACGGACATCCTTTTAATTGTTAGTAAGCAAACCAATTTGGCTTGTAGTTTTTGCTCGCAAATGAGTGCCGTGCACGTTTGGAGGACGCAGAGATACACAAACAGCTCAGGGCAAAACCGATTCCAACCAAGCTTGCCGAGTTCAAGAATCACCCTCTGTATGCCAAAACGACAGCAACATCAAACAAACAAACACTGCGTGTTTAGTTACGCCTTGAAGAAGGACCTGCTCAAGTACGAGGCCATTTACCCCCCAGACTGCGTTCCGATGGGGCACAATGGCAAACAGAAGTACGAGATCTTTCCCCGGAGTGCCATTCACAAACTCGAAGGATCGCTCAACTGGATCAAGGAGGCACGCTCTATCAAGGTGCTCGATTAATTGGGTTTTTGATAAGCATTGCTCGGAACAGGTTGGCGAGAAACCGTATAAGGTTGTAAAAGCTCGACCGAAACTGAACGTGCCGAAGGAACGACGAGAGCAACTGACTTTGGATTTGTTCGGATACTGGCAAACGGAGCCGTACGTGCCAGGAGAAGTTGTGGACGGGCGCATTCCGCGCAATGAGTTCGGCAACATCTACATGTAATCGGGGAACAAAACGAATTCTCAACCATAACAACAACTTTTGCAAAATTTGTTTGATTATCAAAACGGTTTTCACAGGTACAAGAGTGACATGCTTCCGAAGGGCTGTGTGCATATTCGCCTGCCTGGCATTTTCCAAGTGGCCCGTCGCTTGGACCTGGAGGCTGTCCCGGCAGTAGTGGGCTGGGAATTCTCTGGCGGATTCAACCACCCCATTCTGGACGGCTGTGTGGTGTTGGGCAAGGACGAGGAAGTGTTGCGTTCAGCGTGGCAAGAGGCGGCAAGGAACAAGGCGGCGAAGGAGGCGAAAAGAACGGAAGAGAGAGTGTGGAAGAACTGGCGGAGACTGATTCGGGGGAAGATACTCCTCGAGCAGATGCGGAAGCGGTTCAAATGAGAGACAGCGGAATGTGCCCCGGTGAATAACGAAACTGCGACCGTTGTGACCTACACCAAATTCTGAGTCTCTTTCTTTTTGGCTGAGACAAACTTGCGAAATACAAATTGCTTCCTACTATGTTGGACATAATAAATGGACTTTTATTTATGATTAATATCAGCCACTCCCTCCTATATTTGCTGTCGGTTGCAAAGTGTTCTTCTTCGAAAAAATGCTCATATCATGTTCCTTCCCTGCCAAAACCGCCACCGCCATTTTGATAAGCAAATGGGGTGAAACACTAAAATCATTTCCATTCTTTCGTATTTCGTCTCAATTTCTCATGAGAAAATTATATATTAATTGAAAACAAAAAAATGCCTGAACAACATTTTCCGCCTCTCCGGCTGCTCAATACGCACAATGACTCCGCAACAATGATTGATGATGATGATGATGATGAGAAACTGTGCGAGCCTTTCGGTGGGTGTTCTATTTTACATATTGTTTGGGTGGAACACCCAAATTTAAATAGGAGAAGAAATGTTAAACTGATGTGTGGTCCAACATCCAATTATTACCTCATAACCTCATATTAGGTATGCTCCTATGTATGAAGTGTGTCCATCCATATTCCATATACCTACTTCCTTCATGGTCATGGGGAGTTGGAGAGTCACGTATTTGTTTTATGTATTACAAACACATGCACGTGTAGGACTTCCTATTTCTACCTCCTTCCTCGTGAGGCAAACAAACAACAAATCGATTAACCACTCACGGCGAACTCATTGTACTTTCGTTGATTTGATTCGATCAGTATGCCACTATCTTCCTCCACTAATCCTGTTTTCCTGTTCAATTGCTTTTGTTCCCGTCTGCATTTTACCATTCAAATCTTTTAATCTCACGAACAACGCGCAGAAAAGTGTGCGTGCATTTACAGCAAAACCAAGGCCTAATAACCAAATGCACATTCCTTTCCAATCATTTTTCTTGCGGGCACTCGCTTCCCCCATTCCTCCTTTCGTCCCCAACCTTGCTTCTTCCCGGGCTATCTCTCCTGCCGCACCGCTGGTCACAGTCGTCCGGCGAGGTAAGCCATGTATATGTACATATTAAGAAACGATAATTGACTGAACGCGATTTCCAATTCCGACGGAACTAATGGATAAGAAAGGGCTGAGTGGATGGATATATGTGATACGGGGGATATAGAATAGGGTAGATAAGATCATCTTTGGATGAAGGGCGGAAACAAACATATGGGAGGAATGGACGAATGGCGTAAACGTAAAAGTGGGGAATGGAGGGGGTTGCGCAGAACGGATGACGGGCGCGACGCTAAATGTAATCTCATCGATCGGAGGCCAATAAAAGGGCAACTGATTGCAAAAAACAAAGTTTTTTTGCCTTTTTGCACAATCTCTTTGGCATCTGCAATTGGCAATTTGGCTCTGTTCAATAATCAATTGATTATCGCCATTTCACCTTTGTCCCGCATCTTTCGCAATTTCCCAGAGTTCATCTTGCATTACAGCACGTTACATAGCTATGTGCTATGTATGTGCTGGATCAGTCTGTCCGCATCCTTGCTTGGGAACATCCCCCCTTTCCCTTTCCGTACGAATTTTCTGCTCATGTGAATTGAATGAATCCTGTTTCTGCCGTGCCGCAAAGTGGCCTCAATCCACTCTCTTTTTTGCCCCGGGGACCTCTAACTCGTTCATGCCTATCCGCCACTCGTTCGAAATGGCGCTCATCCCCATCATCACAAAACAAATTAAATTCCGCTCGGCCCACTGATTTGCGGGACAAACAAATTAAAGTTAAACCAGTGCCGACCATTAAATTGGGTTCCGGAACGGCTGTTTTGCAGCCGAATGAAATCACTGGAGCCCTCATCCGCTTTAAAAGCTGTGCGTGCCAACGCGCTCTCATTTTTCCAGTTTCAGTGTCCGCCGCCTCCGTCGTTCCCTCAACAATGGAGATTCACGCGTTGGCCAGTCAGGCGAAGGTTTCTCCGCAAAAATGGCATGCAGCCCAAAATGTTATTGTTTTGTCCGCTCATCAGAGTTACATTCACGGCTGCTCCTCACACCCGCTACTCTTCGAGACAATTGGCGAGCGAATGAAACTGGCCGCGAAAAAATTCCCCAACCGGGAGTTCGTGGTATTCAAGAGAGGTGAGGGAGAAGACACACAACATATGAGAAGGGATCACCATTGCAGAGGGCATTCGAAAGACGTACAAAGAGGTGCTGGAGGACAGCGAGAAGCTGGCCACTGGGCTGATCCACCTGGGAATGGAGAAGGGCGATAGGCTGGGCATTTGGGCGCCGAACAAATATGAGTAAGTTGCAGCTGCTTTTTTTTTAAATGACAGCTATTTATTATCCGCTTATTCAGGTGGATCATCACCCAGTTCGCCAGTGCACTGGCCGGATTTATTTTGGTAGTTTGGAACCTGTTACAGCTCATACGGACAGTTTAACTGTGTCTGTGTCCCACAGGTGAACGTGAACCCGATGTACCAGTCTGAAGTAAGTAGTTGTTGTCGGTCACTCAGACTCGATTATTGGACAGGATCTCTGCTACGCTGTCGAGAAAGTGGGCATCAAAGTGTTGATTGCGGCTCCCGAATTCAAAAGAAACGACTACTACCACACATTGTGCGAACTCATACCCGAGATGGAGAACGCACCGGCGGGCGAGGGCAAACTCAGTACCGACACATTCCCCAAACTGCACCATTTGATCATATTCGATGCGGAACAGCGCTCATTCAAGTGAACCTGACCCATACAAATTGGCTGCAGATAAAAAAAATTACAGTGGAGCGTGGTCTTTCGAGCGAGTGATGGCAATGGGCACCCCAGAAGATGCAAAGAAGTTGGAGCAGTTGGCTAAGAGTTTGCAACCGGACGGTGGGGGGACGCGATCAAGGACCAACTCCTTTTGTCCGTTCAGATCCGGCCAACATTCAGTACACCAGTGTGAGTCAGAGTCATTCTCCATTTGCGCAAAATCTCAATTTGCAGGGCACCACCGGCAAACCGAAGGGCGCCACACTTACACATCACAACATTCTGAACAATGCGTTTTTCGTCGGTCATCGTGCTGGATATCACGAAAAGGTGCGAATGGAAAAGGGAAATTGGATTTGCAAGTGCCGTTTCCAGCGATCCATCATTTGTATTCCGAATCCGCTCTACCATTGCTTTGGTTGCGTGATGGGCTCACTGGTAGGAACTTGGAAGTGCCCACCTCCCTGTCCTCCAATACCTACTTTCAGGCCGCGCTAGTGCACTTCCAGACCTGGTAACGATATTTTCAAGGCATTCATCAATTCTTTAACGCCCTTTCCATTAATTTCAGTGTATTCCCTGCTCCCTCGTTCGAACCATTCTCCGCTTTGCAGGCAATTCACGAAGAAAGGTGAACTTCCGCACATTTTCAGCTTATCACTGATCTTGCAGATGTACTGCCGTTTACGGCACTCCTACAATGGCAAGTTGATTCTTAAGCAGACCTATTGACACTTTCCCTTCGGTGTTCCAGTACATCGACATGCTCAGCCATCCCGAGTATCCAAAATTCGACTACTCGTCTATCCGATCAGGCATTGTTGCCGGGGCTCCGTGTCCCGTGACGCTATGCTCCAAACTGGTCAATGAGCTGGGCATGAAGGACCTGCAGGTGTGCTACGGAACCACCGAAACTTCGCCGGTGTCCTTCATGTCCATACGAGAAGATCCACCGGAAGAGCGCATTCGCAACGTTGGTCATATAATGGACCATCTGGAGGTGGGAAAACTGTGACATCTGTGATGGCACAAGTGCTGTGTTAAGGCGGTGGTGGTGGACAAGGAGGGTAGAGTGGCGCCACGAGGACAACGCGGAGACCGTGAGTAGAAGACATTTAGGAGAAAGAGAAACCCCGTTTCTTTGCATTGTCTAGTGCTGGTTCGCGGCTACTCAGTAATGTACGGCTATTGGGATGCCACCATCCATAGCTCGTCCGAGCTGTCCAAGGACCGGTGGTATCGAACAGGGTAGACACAGAATGAGTGGGCCGCCCTCATTGATCGGTCAACAGGGACATTGCCGTGATGCAGCCCAGTGGAACGGTTTCCATCGTCGGACGCTCAAAGGACATGATTGTGCGAGGTGGGGAGAACGTCTATCCGACTGAGGTGGGAATAATCGCAGAAAGCCGTCTTGAACAGTTGTTAAGGTGGAGCAGTTCATCGACCGACATCCAGCTGTCGCAGATGTCCAGGTCCCTTACCCTCTGTTTATTCACGTTCCTTTTTTTCAAATCTATTGTACCTTCAGATCATTGGCGTACCAGATGATCGGTTTGGGGAAGTTGTCTGTGCTTGGATCAGGTTGAAAAATGGTGCCACTGCCACTGAGGACGATATCAGGGAGTACTGCAGGGGAAAGGTGACTGGAGCCGAGATTTCCCATCCGCATTGTATTCCGATTGCAGATTGCCCATTACAAAATCCCCAAATACATTCTGTTCAAGGACGTTAGCGACTTCCCGATGACCGTTACAGGCAAAATCAAAAAATATGAAATGAGAGAGGTGAGAGTAACAACAAAAAGACTACACCGCAATTAATTTGAACTGAATCAGATCTCGAAGAAGGAACTGGGTCTGCTGCAGGTGAAGTCGCACTACAGTGAATGATGGAGTGCAGAGAAATGGGAAGGGGAAGGGGAAGGACATTGCAAGTTGCAGCCCGGTCAATCGCGTATTTCACCTTGAACTAACAATCAACATTAATTATACAATTCGCGCAAATTCCATTGCAATTACAATTTATTATATAACATTTGTTCCAAGTAAGTAAAATAGTAAATTAATTATTCATATTGGACTGAAGATTTGAAGTGTTCCCCATTTGGAAGTATTAAATCAAGCCACCACTCATAATTCGGACCACTACATGTTGGCTTGAAAGTCTTGGAGGCCCCTCGATTTGTTTTAGGCCAAAAATGTGATTTGGCTGCCAATGTGGTGCTCTCCTCCTCATAAATTGGCTCCGGCGGGACGGTGGCTGACCCTCCCCGCCGCTTACCATTTGACTGATAGCTCGTTTGGAGAGGAAGAGTGCCTCGCTGGCGCCAGTCAGCAGCCAATCCTCACTTGCTCTCCATCTCCATTCATTCTGCGGTTGCCTTATCTGTCAATTTCTTTCCATTATTTCTGCCAATTGTTGAATGAACAGCCTGGACGGCATCCACAGACCTACACTCCATTGTGACCATATATTCCAACCAAATGCGGTGGCTTCCCCTCCTGTTGTTGCTGATTTTTTCTTTTTCTTACCACACGAATGCCCGACCACGACAAAAACGGAACATCAAAATGCTGGAGTCAGATGAAGAGAGCAGAGACGGAGAAGAAGAAGAACCGAAAAAAAGGAACACATTTGTCTATGGAATGGCGGCTTCGAGGACCCAGGAACAACTTTCCAGAGATGCCTTTCTCGCTCTCAATGATGCAACTCCGAGGCAAAACGAAGACCAACAAGATGGAGCACTATTGAGTGACAAAGAGAGAAGACAGATTTGGCTCTCAAGGCACAGTAGATATTACAGACGGAGAAAAGAGGAGGAAACATGTGAGCTTGGAAGAGTTGATTTAGTTGATTTAAAATTTAAATTAAACGAGCTGAGTGATCTTTTTTAGCTTCCGAAACGAATGCGAATGATGAGCCACTTCGTGGCAGAGAATCCATTGTGTCATCGTTGACCTTGACCTCTGCAGACGTGGTGAATGCGAGCGTTGCTTATGCTGCCTCCAGTCAGTGCAAGGGTGACTTGTTCAAGCACAAAATCCGAGTGCCGGGTTGCAAGCCAAAAAGTATCGCCAACAGGTCCGCTCGAATGTACTGCACGTTCAAACAAAAGCATCTATAAAAACAGGTTCTGCCACGGTAGCTGCGCATCTTTCTACATTCCTCGCCTCCGCTACAAAAAGCTCAAGGCCACCTTTCAAAGCTGTGCCGCTTGTGTGCCTTCGGAAACCGACCTGATCCAGGTAAATTAGGTATTGTAATACGTAAACTAAGGAGCGCAAATAAAAACTGAGTAAACCCATTGTTTGTTTGGAGGTCCGACTAGAGTGTCCATTTCGTGAAGAAGGAGAATTGTACAGAACGGTTATGCGAGTTAAAAAGTGTGCGTGCAGAAACATCGTTCTAGAAGGCGAAAACAGTGACGATGAGGAATCTGAGGAAACAATGGATGCAAGAAGGGAGGAACATGAAGAAAGTCCCACCAGCGATGAACGATGATTCTTGTCCCTCTCTCCCCCTATGTAACCCAATTTTATAGTCAAAATCCTGATCCTTCTAAAGATCTCTTTCGCTTCCATTTTGCAACTTCTTTTTAATTTTTCTTCTAATGCATCACAGTAATAATTTCTCGGTGCGATTCGGAAATCGGAACATAGGAATAATGCAATACGCGGTAATTTTTGGGGCTGAATTTTTTACCGGTTTATTTTTACACATGTTTGACCCCGACAAGCGTGAAAATATTTGTGGATCTTGGTCAATGGATAGTGGAGATTCTGGGCAACCCAATTTATCACAAGGTTCACAACGTGTGTGAGGGGCAAAATGAAGCAGTAATCAATGAATTGGAAGCTGGAAAGACTACAACGAACATGTCGGTTGCACAGTCTAACTGCCATTTTGGCACTTGTTCAAATTCCCCATTTCGTTCGACACGAGTCCAAATGCTTGGAGATCCCTTTCAAGAATTGAAATACTGTCTTCCTTTTGGTTCACGTTGTTGCTGCTGTCAACGAGAAAATTGCAATCGAATGGCGCTGAGTCTGCCCAAGAAAAGATTGGATTTTAAAAGAGGCCTACTGGTAAGACGAGTTAGGGGATTGTCGAGTCCCGAAGAACGCCAGTCGAAATTGGCAGGTGGTACCATTCTTTTGAAAATCAGTAAAAACTAAAAAACAAAAATGCCTTACAATGAATCGACCGTTCCATTATTGCCGGATGAATGTGCACCCTTTACACTAAAACCATTGCATACAACAGGTGGGTCGTCAAAATAAACCTCGACAGACTCGAACCTTGATGATCGTTTTCAGTGAACTTTCCTTCTTGCCTGGAAGCATATCCTCTCTGGAATAATACCCATATAATTACAACAAAATAACAAATAAATATTTGGTAGCCCGATTTACTTACATCTACGCGTAATGTTGCAACAAAATTCTGATATGTCTGTGAAGTATTCCACCGGAAGTTTAACGCCTGCATTTCTTCTACACAATATATTTGGGTCCAGAATTTAAAGGCGCTGAAGTTAAATCTAATTTTAACAGTATTTTAAATGTACTTTTCTGAAAAATCGTTTTGTAGATTCGTATCGTCGACATAACTTTGACTTTCCTCTGTGAAAAGTTTCGAAAACCCATCACCAGAATATGTGGAGAAAAAGTCGACCGCTTCATCGACAGTCCATAAAGCAATTTCGTCGAGTAAATTTGAAATTGATAAGCTGAAGTGTGGGTGCATGTAGTGGAGTTGCGAAGATGAACAGGGAGCCTGCGAGATTGGTTTAAAGAAATTTATGTCAAAGTATCGCCAAACCTGCGGATAAAAACCGTTTTGTGGCAATTCTCTATAAACAATCTTTTCATCAATAATACAAGTTGTTGAAGAAGCCTCCTCAAAATCTCCAAAATCACTATCATCACTGTCTTCGCCTTCTTCCTTATTTAGTTTGTGATTTTTGTTCTGCTGACTTTCTATATTGTCTTCCATTCTTGAATTTGTCTGAAGACAAAAATTAAAAATAATTACATATGTACTATAAAAAAAATTTGGGTTGCATTTAACGCATCTTAAAAAAGTAAAAAGCAATGGGATTAATTAGCGCCCTATTTTGGCAAAAAAAGTGACCTAATTTTGAAAAATTAGGGGGGGGGGACAACAAATTAGGTTGCTTTTTTACCAAAATGGGGCGGTGATTATGATTACCCTTATCCGAAATAAAAAGTGATTACTGATTAAGTATGGTTATACATCCGCTAAATACATTTACATATTGTCAAAATGTATGTTTTTTGAATTTTGGTTTTTTGATTGTTTGATTCATTTATCTCATTCTTGAATCTTGATTGAAAACAGAAAACTAAATTTATTCTTGAATCTTGAATGCTTGAATCTTGTTGAATAGTGGCGTTATTTTGCCATTTCGAGATTCAATTTCTTATTTCAGTTAAATTCAATATTTTTATATAAAATGAATGAAGAAAGGTCAAAAACATCAAATCACCAACGTCTAGATGAAATGATGTGTCATTTAACACCGCAAAAAGCAGTCATACCTTATAACACTACTTTTGGTAAAATTTTGACTTGAAGATTGAAATATTTTACCTCCAATCAAAGATGCACTTGGTAATCTTTGGGTGGCATCAAAGGGTGGATTGTTTAAATTCGATCAGACTTGTTCCAAACTCCTTTTTGACATCAAAAACGATTTCCCGAAAAAGATGGCGCCTTATGCTCAAGTGATTCACTTAAATTCTAAGGTGAAACAACGTCTATTTTACAAATTTGTATTTTTCCATTCAGATCATCTATACGTGCACAGAAGACAAAGCCGCATTAACCGAATTCAGGATACTCAATCTGGACGGGACAATTGAACATGAACATATTATCGATGGGAAGGTGTTTAGTTTGGGAGTTGGAGTGAACGGAGATCTGTTTATGACCAAACAGCCTGTTTCTGGATGTGATGAATCGAACATATGGAAGTTGGAAATTGTTAATCTGATAAATTGAATAAATTAACAACATTTTCAGATCACATATGGATCATCCAATGGCATGGGAAGAATTAAGTTCGACATTTGATGAATGCTTTCAGGCGCTTTGTGTTTTCGGTAACTATAATATATATCATTGCCTTTCAATTTTAGAAACATATGTTATCCAAGTCTAAGCGAACAAAATAACATACATAAATATAACAAATAAGAAATAAGTATCGAATATTTAGATTTTTTCAGATAGTAACACCTTAGCCGTTTCGGTCACTTCTCTTCCAATCAACATGTATTCGAAGTAAGAGTGTTAGATTTGGAGTTCTAGAGTCTAGAGCAAATTAATTTACGTTTAAGGCAGTCTATTAAATGGGTAGATGCGAAGAGCGGCAAAATTATGGGTTCATTTAGCACAACTGGGAAAGCCGATGGGCACATTTATTTTCCACGATGTTTACAGAAGTCGGATCTCAATAATAAAAAATCGTTATGCTGGCGTTTAGATATTGTGACTCGTTACTTGTTTTGGACAAGACTGGCAGATTTCAAAAATTTGCAAAATCTGGAGAATTTTGTGAGGTATCAGCGAAAATCGACGATTATATAGGCAATGGTTTCACGATTCGAAATGGTGAAGCAATAATTGCATGCAGCGGAATCGTCATTGAAAAGGTAAAAATTTAGGTTTTGAATCATAATTCATATATTGAATTAATAAATCTGCTTTTATTGTAGAATGGAGGCACAATTTGTGATGATTGGATAGAAAGTATACGGTTGGATGGTTCTAGATGGACAGCAGATTAAATTTTGCTTTATCAAAAACGAAACACACCTTGGTTGTGATTTTTCATTTGTATGTTTTTACAAATTAGTTTAACTTTTACTATTGGAAAATATATACATACTGGTATCTATTAAGTACATCTAGGTATTAGGTATATGTAATAAATAATAAAGTAATAATAATTGGGAATGTGGCATACTTTAAACCGATTTTGAAATGTTACTTCACAGAATAATATTCTACTGAAATTATTTTTAAAAATATTAGTAGGGTCTTTGATGATGACTGACCCCCTTTTTCTTTTTCCTCAAAAGCTGCGTACAGAAGCCGCTCATACTGCTTTTGCCTTGCGTCACAAGCGGACAATCAATAACGATTTCTATACAAAAGGCGTGCAGAACGACAGCCCAGTCAGCCGCGATTTCCAATATGATTGGCTGCGATCGGAAAATTCAAAACTAATTCTTTAATTAAATTTTGTTACTATACCTAATAGGTAGGTAATAATAAATAATATTACACATTCATTGCTAGGTACTAGCGTGTCAAGGCGCCTTATTTGTTCTTGTTATTTTAGGGATAGGGACAAAAGAAAGGGGCTTAATAACAATATACTAAACGTTAAACGAAATGAAAATTGATGATTCACCCATACGCCAAGATAATAATCGTCACTTCACACATTTAAAAAATCACGACTTCGAAGCAATAAACTCACTATTCATTATTTTTGGTTTCCCAATATCATATAGGTATCACTCACCAAAATTATCCCATTTTAGCATTACTATACATTATTACTAAAAGAATAAAATGTTTTCTTGGTTGGGCAAAAACGAATCAAAGAAAAAAGACCAAAATGTGCTGGAATCGGTTAGCGAGGGGTTGAAGAAGATCTACAAACAGAAGCTGTACCCCCTCGAGGAGTTTTACCGTTTCCACGAATTCCACTCGCCAGCTTTAGGTTTGATTTTTGTAGCAAAAAACCCACTTTCATTTCCATGTCTTTCTAAGACGATCCTGATTTCAACGCAAAGCCAATGATCCTGTTGGTCGGCCAATACTCAACTGGAAAGACTACGTATACCATTTTCCACTCCATTTTAATAAATGTTAATATTAAGATTCATCCGTTATCTTCTGGAACAGAATTTCCCAGGAATTAGGATTGGACCAGAACCGACAACTGACAGATTCATTGTGCGTTGGATAGCGATTAAAATGAAATTCGTTGATTTATCACTTATAGGTCGTTATGCATGCCGAAGGTGCAACTATTTTAATAGTCAATTAAATTGTTTATTTTTTCTTGCAGAAGATGGAGTTATACCGGGCAATGCATTAGTAGTCGATTCTACCAAGCAATTCCGCGCTTTGACCAAGTACATTTTCCGAATTTAATGAATATCAACGTGGATTTTATTAGATTCGGGAATGCCTTTCTTAATCGCTTTCAATGTTCCATGCTGAAGAATGAAGTACTGAACAGCGTGACCATCATTGACACACCGGGAATTTTAAGCGGCGAGAAACAGCGGTTTGTGTTTTTAGACATTAAATATAAAAATATTTAGAACCATTTTTCGAATAGAATTGACCGTGGATACGATTTCTCGGGCGTACTTGAGTGGTTTGCAGAAAGAGTTGACCGTATCATTCTCCTTTTTGACGCTCACAAATTAGACATTTCTGATGAATTTAAACGGTGCATCGAAGCATTGTCTGGAAATGAGGACAAAATCAGGTATTATGGCAAAAAGCGCCTCCGAGTAACGTCCATCTACAGGATTGTTCTGAACAAGTCCGACATGGTCGATCACCAACAGCTGATGCGAGTTTATGGCGCATTGATGTGGTCGCTCGGAAAAGTGGATTTATTTATTGATTTATTAAAAAGTTCCTCTTTTGTTAGGTTTTCAAGACCCCAGAAGTTGCACGAGTCTACATTGGCACATTTTGGGATCAACCGTTGCACTTTGATATCAACAGACGACTTTTCCAGGATGAGCAGCACGACTTATTTTTCGATCTGCAGGTCAATATTTATATAATTACTAAATTGCTAATTACCTTAGTTTTAGTCGTTGCCACGAAATGCAGTCCTCAGAAAGTTGAACGATTTGATTAAAAGAGCTCGCCTCGCCAAAGTTCATGCCTACATAATTGCAGAACTTCGAAAACAGTTAAACCATTGATTTAATTCTCTTATTCGTTGACATCAAACACTTATTATTTTAACGAATCTTTAGGATGCCGTCGATGCTTGGGAAGGAGAAGAAAAAGAAAGAACTCATTCAGAAGTTGGATAAAATATTCGAGCAATTGCAGGTTTGGTTTTTATTGTCACTAATTTTTGACGGCTAAACTTAGAGAGAACACAATATCTCGCCCGGAGACTTTCCGGATGTGGATAAAATGCGGGCCCATTTGGAGAATGCCGATTTCACAAAATTCAACGCCATAAAGCCACGACTTCTAGAAGTCGTCGACAATATGCTCGCAACAGACATCGGTTTGTTCACATTTGTGAATAATACTCTCTAAAATGAATAAATAAATTTTAGCACGATTGATGGAACAAATCCCCAAGGAGGAAGCGGCGCTCGTTGCCGCCGAAATGAATGAGAACAACGGCGGTGCATTTGCAAATCGGATCGAACAATCGGTTCGTGGAGGGGCATTTGACACTCAAACGGAGTCGAGCACGCCATTTGGATTTGGGAAAGGAGAGGGATTTGACAAGGGGTCCGGTAAGTATGCCCAAACCGGTGTTTGTTTGTCTCTCTTCTAACACATCTTTTCAAGATGAGTCTGAATGGGTGGTCTCGCGAGAACGCTACAAGTACGATGAGCAGTTCCAGCAGCTGCAGCCTGTTGACGGAAAAATATCCGGTCAGATACACATTTAATTTATGTTCATGCAATTAATTGCTCGTGATTTGATTGTTTAATAGGTCGCATCGCCAAGGAGCATATGCTCAAATCCAAATTGCCAAATTCGGTGCTTGGAAAAATTTGGAAGTTGGCAGATGTGGACAAGGACGGACAATTGGACTCGGACGAATTTGCCCTTTCGAATTACCTGATAAACCTGAAATTGGAGGGTCACGAGCTACCCACAGAACTGCCCAGACATCTGATTCCCCCATCAAAAAAGGGCCTGGCGGGCGATCCGTCGAGTGATCCCCAGATGTACCCGGCGCTGGACGAAGAATGAAGTGCGCTGTATTTACGCGAATAATATTTCAAAGCTCTAATTCTAATCTGATGTAAGCATTGAAAAGATTCAGTGATATATATTAATATTAATGATTCTTTATGTTTAATCATACATTGGCTGGATTTTATGAACTGTCAAATCCAAATTTAAAAAAATTCTACGAAGCCAAAGTATCACAAAAACTATTGCTTAATTGATTTTAATTTTTAATATATACTATGCTTTGCTCGACTTTTGTAATTTGCAAGGACGAACGACTTGCGACAATCCATACGAATGATTGTGACTTTTCAATAAGAACGATAAAAACATTACTAGTAATTAATAATTATTACTATTTAAATTCCATATTTTTATTCTATTCGATATATTCAATTACTTCTGTGAAAGCAACTCAATACTCAACTTAAAACTGTTTCAAAACTGCAACCACGACATTAAACCGGTAAACAAATTTGATGACAAATGCCGTTTTGGCCCGGTAAACAAGTATCCCTTTTGATGACAAAAAAGGAATAACTATAGAACCATTCTTAGTGATAAATTCTGGTGACAATAAATTCCATCCATATTTTGATGATAAAAAAGCACTGAATCTATTTCCAGACCAATAACAGCAACAGCCAGCAAAAGTGGATTCGGACAGCTCTTGCGATTCTGATTATTCAGCAACCTCTGAAGAATTTGAAAATTACGACGACAGAAATTCATTCGACGAGGAAGAACTATCATCAGCATTTGAAGACATGGATAATGGAGATTCTGACATTGAATTGGTCGATGCTCAAGGTGATTGCCCTTTCTGAAGGAACTTTACAATTTTTCGTTCAAGAATTAGGCACAGACAGCACGACATTTCAAAAGGAACTTTGGCAACACAAGTTGCTGCCTTACTACACGGAAATCGAAAAAGAAGCCGACAATTACTTCTGTCACATAAAGACTGGGATTGCACAATCCGTAGTTCGTTGTGACGTTAGACCTGGGTTGATTTACTGGGTCCACGAACTCGATAGGTAACATTCTACGTAATAATACATTATATTTTCGTGTGTCCACATCTTAGGTTCGTACATCTTCATTCTTTCCGTTTTACGAAAGTCGACCACATAAATATCATCAAACTTTTATATGGTGTACTTTGTGTCAAAGGATTGGACTTTCGCGTTGTTAAAGTAATCGCTGGGGTTTTGTCCACACTTCTCTCGTGAGTGTTCTCTTTTATATGACGTCCAAAACATCAATACTTAAGCCGAAAAGCCCTGCTATCACGATCAGATTTTGAGCTGGATTGGAGGCCTTTGTTTGAATTGTGGACAGAAGTGTCGTACAAAAATTTGGAGGAGGATGGGTTGATGCTCCTGCCAGAGGACCTCAAGAAGGTGCTGAATCACCTCACTCTTGAGTGCAATTACTTCTTTCCTGAGAGCGCTACACGCGAAATTCTAGACGAGGTATTTTCATTGTTCGATGTGAAGTAATCTTATGCGCAAAGTTAGGCTAGAACCTACTTCTGTCCGGTCGATGATAGTTTCCGACGCGGACTGAACATTCTTTCAATATTTTTGCCCACAAGTCTTTCCACAGAAGAACATCAAATGTTTGGTGCGAATCTTTGGGTGGACGAGTTGTGGTACTGGTTCTTAAATGGAGGAATCAATGAGAAGGCACGAGAGAAAATACTCTACATATTCGCAAGGTACTATTAGTTCTCTATTTGTTTTCATATTTGATTCACAGTTCCAATTCAGATTGGCAAAGGATGCGCCTGGGTACTTTGACTTCACAAAATACCTCGACGAGCTGTTTTCCCTGCTGCTCGCATCCCTTAAGCTTGAAGTCGGTGTCGACCGCGTTGTCGCCTCATCGAGCACGCATATTCTGAGCTCCTTGACACAAATATCGGCCTACACCTTTGGACTCTGCGATAACAAGTTTTTCAGTTTTTAGGAACATAAATAAGTTCATCCCATGTTTAGAATACAAAACCACATGAGCCAACTGTTCTCCACACTCCAGAGCTATTTCCACCCTTCAAACACCGGCGCTCACACAGGCACTCTGTTAAATTTTCTACTCAAATTGTGTTCATCGTTGCTACACCGGGTTGGGAGAGAGCGCTACCACTCTCATCGCTATCGACAGAAGGTTTGCCTTGGG
This sequence comes from Radopholus similis, assembly GCA_013357305.1. NCBI lineage: Eukaryota > Metazoa > Nematoda > Chromadorea > Rhabditida > Pratylenchidae > Radopholus > Radopholus similis. The sequence goes on from VAHH01000045.1 coordinate 18,665, forward strand.
CGTGATGAGTGTAATTATTAGGCAATTAATTATCAGCTATTCTTATTTAGGTGCCGTCCCATATGGAACTTTCTGATCAGCAAATTGATAGTTTTGTTGAATCCATTCTCCCTTCCCTAGGCTATGCAGCTTTTTCCAAGGTCAAACAATTATTCCATTAATAAATTTTTACTATTAAAGTTTAGGCAAAAGGCGAACTGATGCCGTCACTCATTCGAATATTGGCCTTTCTTTCGCCGGGAATCATCATTCCTTTTGTGCTCGATCTGTAAGCAATAATAGAGGGAGTGATTTGTTTTTATCGAATACAACCATTTTCAAGCATATATCCGGCATTACAAACAGTCACTGAGCCTCACAGGCTAACCCAATCGCTACACATTTTGGCAGTGATATTGGTTCCACTGGTCAGGGATATGCCCTCCCGAAGCAAGGGAAAACGACTTCCCATCAAGAGTATAGAGGACATGGATGTTGGGAAATCATACAGGAGACACGCTATTATGTGGGCATTTCTAGTGCCCTTCCTCCTCATTGTGTTACCGCTTTCAGAATACTGAGCAGCATTTTGCCTGGTTTGGACGTCAACGATGTCCCCAAGAGCACACTTGTCTTTCAAGTGATTGCCATCTTGCTGCTGCTGGTCCCAGTTGCAGATTGCTCTCAGGCAGTGCTGGTTTGTGAGGATATGTCGCAGGAGGAAAGGGAGCTGTGTGGGGCCAGCGCCGTTTTTGGCGAATTTACCGATCAACTAATGAACAAGTTGTTTACATTTGTCATAATACTATTATAGCATGGCAATTTTCAGAATTTTCTCCATGATCGAATTGATTGGAAGTCCCACAGAAAGAAACCTTCTTTCAAAGAATACTTCAAAGAACACAGAGGAGATAATCATTGAAAAGGGCATTCTGACCGTATTCCGTGCCATGATCAAGTCCACCAGCTACTACGATCAAATCACCAGACGATTTTACGCTTTTCTCGACGAATTCACGTTCAATTCGAAACCAGCCATGGACACGATTACGAAGGTACTAATCAAATTTTTTAAACTCACACAACTCTCCCGCTGACCGAAGATGGCTTCTGCGATCGTCAGTTGCGATCCGACCCGTGAATTTATTCATCTCTTTAAATTCTCTACAAAGAAATTTGGCGAACATTTTCACGAGGAAAGTGTTGAGGAGGAGGACGTGGACCATTCGATTATCTGGTTCTTGTCTTTGGCAACCGATGTTGTGAGGGGATGTCCGGGCAATATTTTGTGCAAATGCCGTGCGGAGATCAATGCCTTTGCGGCAAAGATCTTACTTTTCAAATCCCAGGAAATGACAAAGGTAAGCCTTGCCGACATTATTACCCATCCTTGATTGATTCTTGTATGATATAGCTAGCTGCAAGCTTTGTGCAAGCCGTTCTTTACTCTTTGTGCTCTATTTATCCGTTGCCTAAAAGTCGCCGGCGCTTAAATGATCAGCCATTTGATGAGTATTTGCCAATTCGGGTCTTTGTTTTTGGTAATTTAAAACAAAAAGAAACGTTCAGCATTGGGCGGAGGTAATTGACAAGAACAGCTGGAGAATGGAGTGGCATGTTCCCTCCGATGAAGAGGTAATAATTGCATATTTAAACGAGAAATGGGGCTAAAACACAATTGACAGGTTGAATACGCAAAAGCACTCACCAGAGAACACATTGTTGCGCCTTTAGAGGACGTACTGCAGAATTGGGAGAAATTGAACGAGTTTGTTTGAATTTGACCCGCTTTTTCACAAGGTTAAATTTTAGCAAAGAGATACTCCGAAAACTTTTGCTGGCCAGGTAATATTTTCCAAACAATCGGCCGCATTCCCAACTTCCAATTCGGCACTCAGGTGCTCGCTGGAGGGGATTAGCACTTTGCTTCCACCGTTTGACGGGAGCACCCATCCACTGATCCCGATGGCAACCGAAAATGTGATATTAGACACCATAACAGTGCCGAATTTCTGCCACAAAAGTGAGAGCAAATGCTTTAGAATAATTTAAACTGACAAATGCAGGAATAAGCGCACCCGACGGAGCGAACTTTAGAACATTTGTGTTGGGGATAGTGGAGAAGCTTGGCGACATTTTGCTGATCAAACGCGAAAATGACACAAAATCGGCCACCGAACTGCTGAGCATCATTCACGTCCTGCTTCATGTGCGCGGAATCGATCCAGTAAGCACTTACCGGTTTGGCCTTCACCTCGGGACGTGATCCCCTATCGCTCACTCCCCACTCCCAGAGTTCGTACCAGGCTCAGGCGAATACATTCCAACTGACCAAAAAAATACTCTCCGATCCTCTCCGCGGCTACAAGGAAACCATCGAATCCATCATGGAGGGCAGTATAGCCTTGATCCACACAGTGAGGGGCTCTAGACTGGCTGAGACTGAGTGTTTATCACCACTCTGTTTAGAAACGAGTTTTGCACAAACCGCTAGTTGGAATAACTCAAAGGCATCTCGACTCGTTCAAATTGCTATTCCGGTTTGCAACGTCTCCTTTTGCACCCATAAGGTTGGAGTCTCTCTCTCTATTCCCTTTATGGCATGCAAAAGGAATTATATTTCACTTTTAGGATTGCAGCGCAACGGGTTCTCGATTCCAGCTTTGGCACTTGGAGTTATTCTTATAAGGCTAGAGCTGGCCATTGGGGGTCGTTCTTATTTTATTTAAAGTTTTAGACAATCATCGACAATATTTTGGCAATTTTAAATGATCCAAAGTCGCATTCACACGAAACTTTGAAGGTACATTTACTAAGGGACGATTAGTAGTAAGTAAATTCTAAGGGAGCATTATACATTCTGGTTAACGGGAAGGAAACTTCCATTTTGGTCCGCCAAGACTGGGAAACAATATTGAAAATTTGGCCGTCTCTTGCTTCCTTGAGTTATCCTGATAAGGTGATTCCGTGAATCTGTGGAAATTATCTCGGAATATTTATGTTTAGGAGTCAATCATTCAGCTCCTCGATCTTGCGAGGGATCTCATCATCAATAACTTTTCGACATTTCACATCGATTTCAAAGTATCGAGCGAAATTCTCCACTTAATACAAACGGTTTTTAAGATGCCGGACATTCTTTTTTCCCTCGCTAATGCACTTACGGCTGATTATGCGGCAATGGTTCACAAGCCAATTTCCAGTCCGCCAACGATCCAATCTTCGTACAGGGAGAGGGAACAGGCGATAGGGGCACAGAACGTGAAGTTAGCGATTTGATCATTTTAAAAGGAAATTGCGGAATTTTAGAATGTACCGAGATGTGGCCATGAAACTGTATAAAATAACAAGCAACAAAGAATTCCATTGGCGGCACGTTGAGTTCGCAGAAGCTGCCCTTTCGTTGCTTTTGAGACGCGATGCTGAACTCCCGGAAGAAGTGGTGCTCCACTTCTTCAGTTTGTTGGTATCGGAATCCCTCAAAACCAGAAAAATGAGCATTGCCTTCTGTGGGAGGTGGGAGGGTCATTTTTGAATATATTATTTATTCATTCCTTTTTGTAGTTGGTTGAAAATCCACAGACAAAAGGCGTTAAAACAGCCATTCTCGGTCGAGGTTGGTGACGCCTGGGCACTCGGTTCTAGCGAAATTTTGCAGAACCAAGAGCCGAACACGGGACCCGGTGCCAAATGGCCCATCAAATATGGCTTGCGCGAAGATAACAAATTCCTCCTCTACGATGTCTTGGCACAGCCCACGTCGGACGAGATATGGAATTCAACCTGTTTCCACCACAAAGTGCACCTGGGGTTTTACACGTGGCCTCACCCATTTCTGGTTTATGCTCCACCAAAGGAACAACTCTTTGTGAGTAAAATAAAATCTCTGTTCATTTTCAAAGTGATTTGGACAGGCGAATCGAAGCGGTTCAGAACTGTCTGGCGTGGAACAGGCTATAGTCGCTGTGTTCAAAGATGCGAACTTCTTACGAAAATTTACCCAACTTTTTTCACTGGAAGAAAAGAAAGGGCAAGAGGAATTTGATCCGACCAATTTCATGATGTTCTACAGAGGTTTAATTTGTGATCGGCAAATTATTATTCCCTTCTTTAAGTTTTTCGATCTTTCAACGACGCACTTTTGGATGAATTCTGCGAGGTTCTGGACACGATTCTAAAGGATCTGCGGGTGAACATAATTCATCAGACGATTACACAGTTTGCACTTCCTCCTCAGGAGAGCCATCAACGGTTGGCGGCAGAGATTGTGGCGGGACTCGTTTGCGGCTCTAAGCTGTGGAGATACGAGAAGCTGGTGCGAATGCAACGTTGGCTGGAACCCCGACTGATGCAGGCATTTTTGGACATGCAGACTGAGGCGGAAAAGAACTGGGGAACGTGCATTGCGACAATTGTGAACAAACACTTCCCCTGAAAACCAATGATTCTGTTTTTTAGTTCGGAAACTGCGAACCCAGAATGATTTGTTGGCTACTGGAAAGTAGTGAACGGTAAATGGAAATCAATCATTTACCTCCGCATTTAGTGCTCTTCCAACTCGTCGAGAAACCGACCGAAAATAGCGCCCATATCAAGACGTACAAATTGATATTTGGTTAGTTCTATGCAGAACAACATTTTAAGCCGACTTTATCTGCTTCAATGCGGCTTGAATCAGGGCGAATGGCGGATTCCTGCACAATGGCGCAAGATGGCGGAACACTGTATCAAAATGGTGGATCACACCTTCCAGAATGTGCGACTACGTGTTGGAAGGCAAGCATTTGATAATCCAAAAAAGACTATTTTCGCATAGCTGTCTTGCAACGACCGCATTTTGTGACCTAAAAGGCATTTCAATTGAATCGGAGATAAGGGGGCGATTTAATCCGGTGACTGTGGAGGAACTCTACCGGCGTATAAACGCCCAGGTGAACAAACGAATGACGTTTTTCTCCATCGTTTCCTTTGCTGATTTAAGCTCGAGCCCCTATGGAAGGAAGTGTTGGGGGGCAATCGTGAGCAGAATCAGTTGTGCAGCGTCGATTCCTCCGCCTCTTTGAACGATGTAGCAACATCGGCGGTTGAAGAACACAAGAACCAGAAACTGACTTTGATCACTCTGGTCAACCTCCTGAACTGTCTGACGGCCCAATTTTCAACCGCACTTCCGCCCCAGGCCATCCAGCTAATTCCGCTTCTTGCACATTATTCCAACGACAACACGTTCGGATCACTTTTTTGCCAGATTAAGCTCTATTTGCAGGAATGAAGAATTAAGAGCCATTTGTTCTTCATATCTTGTCAGGAATTTGGGTCTTGCACCAGCCTCCTCTAATGAGCTCGAATTGCTCTTCTCCACCTGTTCGCACGCAAGGGGGAAGGCGACATGGTGGAAAACAAAGATTTGGTACATTTTTGATCCTTGTGCCGGAATTCTAATTGCCAATCAACTTTCAGTTTGCTGCGCTTTTTACAAGTGTCCGCGTTTACAAATGTGTTCATTTTGAAAGCGCAAAAGGAAAACGCAACATATTTTTGCGACCTAATTTTCGAATGTCTAGTTGACAGCCGTTTTGAAGTCCGAGTTGCGGCGGCCGAAAGCTTGAGGTAAACACTGGGTGGACGGTTCCATTTGTTTGTGCACGTCGTGTCACCTTCAGCGGATTGGTCAGAGCCGCCATTATCACAATAGATGATCCATTGCTGAATCGAGCAGAGCAGTTGGCCAATTCAAAGGATCCGGTGACGAGACATTCCGGAGTTTTATGGTGTGGTCAAATTGCCGCGATTATTTCACCACAAGTGTCTTCTTCAGTCTTTCGGCAATTGTGCTCGCTTTTCCCTATTCTGTGCCCCAGTTTTTGCCAGAAGTGCTGATGCGACTGTGCAAACATTCTACCGAGCCTCAGCCCATTTACGTGAGTGAATTCGCATAAAAGCGCTATTTATACATAGATCATGGAATTTCCAGGGCACTGTTAAACGAGCTTTGAACGATTTCAAGAGAACCCATCAGGATGAGTGGCATGAGCACAAACTGGAGTTTTCCGAGGACCAATTACTGACGCTCACAAATCTGATCGTCTCTCCCAATTATTATGTTTGAACTGTGTGCTATTTTGGATCTGTGATTACCACTTGGTGCACCCCCAGCAAATGCATTGAAATTAATATAGCATTCTGGCTACCGAATAGCATTGTTATGTATTTTTTTTCGTTTATCTGTCAGATGATTTAAGCACATCAGTAATTTTAGTCGATGAAAAATCACTTTTTTAAATTCGATTTTCAGATGATATGAATTGATCTATAAAAACATAGATAACGCGGATATGTCCGCCAGGTAAATATGTATGTATTGTACTCCATAATTTTGTTCATTTGGAATGCAGAAGGTATCTTTACGATGTGACGGGTGAACGGGCGCGCGAGTTGTTGTTTCTGTACGGCCAAAAGGGGGTGAGAAATTGAATCACAGGCCGCCAGACTGGACAACATTTATTGCAGAATTTTCTTGTTCGGCCAAGCGAATCCAGTCCGAACGACTATACCATTTCAATTCACAGAGGGACGAGGGTGACCCATGTAAAAATTCCGCTGGACCCCGCACAAAATCTGTACAGACTTCCCAACGGACAAGGACACCCATCCGTGGACTCGGTTGTGAAGCTGTTAGAGAGCCAACCGAATATTTTGAGTGACTGCGATGGGGTCGCCATGGACATCAGTGTACCGGTGCAAATGCCGATTGCCGAGACGGTGGTCAATGTCGGCAAAGAACGTTCGTAATGACCCGGAACTTCATTTGACCGATTGTTTTCAACTTGTTTGAAGGCTATTTCCACCTGTCTACCACCGGTCGCGAAGCAGAGTCACTACTGAAAGATGAACCCGTGGGCACTTATCTTGTCAGGGAGAGTAGTAGCAATGAGGGCGAGTTTGCGATCAGTGTGAAGAACAACGATGGATTTGTACTTCACGTTCGCATTTATTTTAATGTGAGAAAAGGTGTCTGTCGGATCTTTAAAAGAAAGGGTTTAGAAGAGGAGATTTTCGATCGTTCCAAAAGACAGCTTCAGAACTTTGACCGATCTGCTAGACAACTACATCCGAATACCAATGGTTCAGGTTGCACGAATCTCAGTGTTGTGATGAATTTGTGGTTTTAGAACGACGGCAGTATCGTACCTTTAAAGACGGTATTTGGAAGGCACTTGGATCAATTTATCGCGAACTCTGATTTTTTGCAGGCACTCCCTTCAACCCGATTCACTGCCGCAACTATCGACTATCGCATTGATTCTTTGCTACGGTCTGCTAGGAAGGCTGGCGTAAAAGATGGATTTGTGGAGGAATTCGAGAGTCTGCATCGAGAAGAGGACGCACAAATGTTTATCAGCTGCAAGGAAGGGCGTAGAGCGGAAAATGTACGCAAAAATCGGTACAGAAACGTTGTGCCGTTCGACCACACGCGAATCTGTTTGAAAGTGACGACGGATGGAGAAAGCGACTACATAAACGCCAACATAATAGAAGTGCCCAGCTCAACGCTGAGAGCCTTATAACTTTCAGAGCGCATTCAGGTCCCACTCGATGCCCATCATTATCCGGAATTTGGCGATTTACGTCGAAGATACATTTCAACTCAGGGTTGTCTTGAAGAGACGGTCCACGATTTTTGGTAAATCAACGGAAGTAATTCTAAATCAAAATTTATTCTCCTGAATCTGAAGGAAAATGGTATGGCAGGAAAATGTGCAAAAGATTGTCATGGTAACAAAAGAGGTAAGTAATACTGTATTGAATTTGACAAGTCAAGAAAAAATACCTCAATTTTAGGTGGAACGCGGAAGAGTTAAATGTTTCCGGTATTGGCCGGATCTGAGCGAAACGCATATTTTTGAAGGAAATCCCAGGCTCGTAGTAAAAAATATCCAGGTTTAAGACTGAAATTCGCATCGGGTTCCCACACTCTATTTAGGAACAAAAGTGCGAGGATTATATATTTCGAGTTTTTGATCTCAACGAGGATAATTGTAATAATACTTTTATTTATTTTTGGTTGGAGTGATTAAAACGAACCATTCTTGTGCTTAACAGCTGAGGGAGACGGTCATCGGATTTTTCACTACCAAATTTTGGGCTGGGAGGACAACGATGCCTGCCCCGTTCAGTCGGTCCTTAAATTCATTGACGCGGTGAACAGTGGTCCGAACAAGGAGGAACTTCTGTTGGAGGAACCGACTGTGGTGCATTGCAGGTATTAATAATGTGATACTACACAAATATGTATACATATTAGATATTACATATATACACTTATGCCACAATAATTGATGATTTTAGTGCGGGGATTGGACGCACAGGTGAGAGCGATCCTAGGCCATGCTTTAATGGTAAACCGATTTGTGCAGGCACTTATTTGGCACTGGACATTTTAATAAACCAAATAAAGCGAAAGGGTTTGTCACTACGCCCAATACACTTTAACATCGCACACTCTCAGGTCCCCAGTGTGTGTGCAGCGTACAGGCACATATTCAAAATATTAATCGCAGCCGGAAATTAGTCCATTCTCCATATTCAGAAAACTGTGCGTTTGCTGAGGGAGCAGCGAGCCACAATGGTCCAAACAGAGGTGGGCGGCAGGTCCCCGCCTCATTTTGACCGCTCTTCTAGGCCCAATATCGCTTCATCTATTATGTGATATCAGCCTTCATGAAGACATATCGGGCTTCGGATTGATGATGCGTTGTAATCTCATGCAAGAAAGAAGGAATAATTTCCGTTCATATCTCACCATTTCATATTTTGACTGTGTTCTTTCCATCACATTCATTCCGACGGTGAGCTAGTCGAAATATTTTGCAACAGATAGATAAAGCAGCGAATTATGGTCAAATCGATTCATTTTAGACAGGTTTGGTGATGAAATGAAGTTTGAATAATATTTTCATGGAAAGAAGGCTTGTTTGTGTCATCGCATTAGGCACAACTAATGGTACTATAGACGGTGGCTATGCAAGAAGATAATGGTGTCGAAATGAAAATCAGCGGTATTTCGGCAATCAAAAATACGTTACAATACATAAGTAATAATAGAAGCTCCTCACAGAAACGCAAAATTCCGGGTTTTTTGTTGGAAGAATACAATTCGCTCAGAATTTGTAAAAAATCACCAGAAAAGAGGCGCAAAGAACACCGAACAGAGGAATTTTGCCATCCAGAAGTAGATCCTCACTTGGACCAGGAAACTGATGATCCAAAATGCCCACTGCCCCACAATTCTCGACCACGCGAACTCGATGCGCTTTCCATCTTCGCCCGGACGGAACTGTCCATTTTTGTAGTAGTATTCTGGAGCAAAGTTGGATTAAAACATTGATTGAATTAAATTACCCAGCAATTTGTCCTTCTCTGCGTAGACATTGTAAAGCCAGTCGCGCAAAGCTACTTCGTCATCGAAGGGAACCTGAAACAAGAAAAGCGACTGACAAATAGGGAGTCTAGAAACTTTATCGACGCTGTACATCTTGTAGTAAACCGCGATATCGCCTAAAAAAGATTGTATAAAAATCTTAACTAGTGCCAACATTGTTCTCTGGTGCCGAAGCAAAGAGTTCCTATACTCAGTGGCTGTCCATTCGGATAGGCTATGGTCACGTCGAGAACGTATTTGATCGGAGGTCGAGTCTCTGTGATTGTGTGGCTTTTTGGATCGGATTGCATCATATGTCTCCCACCTTTGATGTATTTCTTCTCACGAATTGCTCCAACGGTGTCCGCAAGTAATTTAAGTCGACCTGTGCTGCTGGATGTCCGAATTTTTCCATTTTCCTCTCTCGGCCCAATTTCCTCGAGGACGGCCTTAATCGCGCCCATTCTCGGCAATGTGCAATGCTCCAGATGTGGGAATCCATTTTCGCGTGCATATCTAAATATTCCATATATGTAGAGATGCGGCTATTTTAAGCACTTTTGGCTGGTTTCCTTTCTCTTGTAGAAAAATCCGCCCTCAGGAAACAATATAATCCAGCGTCTGTCTCTGTTCCAAAATACCTGAATTTATTTGTTTTCCTACAAATAGAAACGAAATCACAATCAGCTAGCCTTCTGGAGGTGTGATTTAAGGCGCACTAACTCTTTATCTCGTGTTGCTTTGCCTTGCTGAATGAAGTAATCTCCGTGCATGCGTCCAATAATTCCAAATGGAGTCCATCGAAACATTACATCCATGAGCCAAATTGTCTTTCTCGTTGCCACTCCCTTTGTTTGCAGGAGAGTGAATAGAGTCGGCACATCAGCAGTACTCTTGTCAAAAATGTGATATTAGATGGCTGTCTATAAATTTGAGTGGTAACCTGATGATTGATAATCACGAGCACACGGTCTTTTTCAGAGTATTTTCGAATATCCTCGCCGTATTCATACACTAGGATGAAAAATTAATTAAAGGAAAAAGGGTTTACAAAATGTCGCTCGCACCATCATAATCAGCAGTATATCCCCAATAGGCGATAAATGCTTGCAGCCACATGTACAATTTTCCCTCATAGTACCAGTAAAAGCGGGGCCATACTAAAAAATAAATATCACCACATTCAATTATTACAAATTAAATGCCCCCCCCCCTGTTCAAATGCCCCATTTCCGTGGGCGGGGGGTTTTTAACCAGCTCCCGAAGTAAGATGTCACTTACGTATCTTTGCCCAGAGAACTGGTAGCATGAAGCCGAAGTAAGCGAAAAAGAATGCAGTCACATTTGTCAGGCATAGTAGGGTCCGAAATGGAATGGCTAAAATCCAGAGAATCTTCTCTGGTGTACTAGCTTGTGACCATTTTGACCGTGAACCGGGCAATTTCTTTCCCCCTTTATTCGCCGGTGAAGAAATTTCGGTATCCATGTCAACTAAAAAGGTTTAGGTTTAGCATTAACAAATATATCAGAAAATTGGAACATCAACACTTAAAATGAACGCTGAATTGACATTAACGACATTTTTAAGATTTTTTAACGTTTAAGGTTTAAGCAATTCAGCATTATTGTAGTTTAAATTTTGTCTTGGTTGTTTTTATGTATATTGTTTGGCTATTTCATCCCAATCCCCAATCCCTTTAAAATTTTATAGTAATTACGTAATTAGTAATGTTTAATGTAAAGCCTGCATAAGTAGATTATTTTTGTTTTTAGATAATGTACGGGCAGGTCAATGGAAATGGAATTCAGATTTGTGTGGAACCGTTGAATGAATGGAAAATCCAGGAAATAGGTTATGACGGCGTCGAGAAATACGTAAAGTATGTTTTAAAATCCCTATTAAATTAGAGAATATTATTTTTAGGCCCCCAGAATTCAAAGATGTCTTGAAGAAGAGCAACAAAAGGATAAATTGGCGCAGAATAATCGGGAATGAAGCGAGTTTGGATGCGGAAGCAGTACACGATGGAGAGGATTCCGATGAGGAAGAAAAAAGAGGTCCAGTACCATCGAAAAACAGCATCGAGCCGGTGGCTGGTCCGTGGGCGTCTGTGGCCAAACATCTCCAGTCTGTGCAAAATATTTGTGTGAAATCACGTTTTTCTAGTTCTTCCCTCCAAGAAATCAATTACCTTCTTGACGCTATGCGAATTTCGCGCACAGAGTTTTTGAATCCAGTGATAACTGCATTGTTACAAGAAGAGCGCGAATCGGAGCTTATAGCCAATTCAAAGGCATTCCACCTCTGTACACGGAAAAAGGCAAAGTTACATGCTCACATGGCTTCAGTTATGATTTCTGATGAAATTGCAGACACTAATGGATGCATCCAAAGTCATTGAAAAAATGGCAACAGTGCGACGCGGAGGTTTTGACTTCGAGAGCGAAAAGGGCGACTTTAACAATGAACTCAAGGAGCTGCGTGAACGGTGGCGCATTCGCAAAATCGGTCCAAACATTCTCGGCGATCTCGGCTATAAAATATGTTCGATTGATTTAATTAAACTGATAGTTTGGCAAATTTTTATCTTTAGACACACCAAAGTTTGCCCCCCATGAGCTGTTTGATATTTCGCAAAAATCAATTTCAAGCCGGCATAATGGAACCGTTCGCTTCAGCAATCCTTCCAGCATCTCTATCAAACTTCCTCATAATCTGCGGTGTCGCACCCGCTTGCTGGTGTTTGTACAACAAGACGACGAGCAGTCGGCGGATTCCCTGTTCAAGGTCGAAAGCAGGCCTTGCGTTGCAGATGAGGACGTCAGACACATTCATTGGAAACGAGCTCTGCCGTGGGCGCAAGATTCGCTGATGTGCAAGGACATTTTGGAGCAGGTGGCGTTAAAAAGGCCAGCATTTGGATGTGCCAATCTCCCATTCCCATGCAGCTCGTGGCCGAATCCATTTCCCAAAAGGACCAGATCACCTTAGCCAACGAAAACTCAATCGCCATCTCCTTGTTCGACAATTACATTCTCAGGGTTGAACTGCGATTTTCGTCTTTTCATGTCGGTTTATGGCTAATAAGTAAAGGTTCAAGAGACAAAATCATTTCACAGGAAACCATGTCTGCGGCGGAAGGAGTGCCCTATTTAAGTCAATGTCTCAAAGAACTGTTTCTCGCGGAGCACACAAAGAAGCCCAAGCACATCCAACAGTTCTCCAACCTTCCACTCAGCTCACTTCCGGAAGGATTAGACATGAGAGGTCCACAGGCTTTCACGGCGGAAGAGGTTTTAGCTTCGAACTGAAGATGCTGTGGAACAACACATTTTTAAGGTGACTTCCAAATTAATCCACCTACGAGGCGACAATTTGTCTTCCGAACCTTTATTTATCAAATTCATCGAGAGCTCGATCCACTATGTGCTTGTCAGCCGTACCGTCGACTTCCTCGAGCGGCACATGTTCAACTTTTCAGACCCCCAGGCAGTATACTTAGTTAACTCTACTTAGCTCCACAAGTGGATGTTTTCAGCTCCAATGGAAATGGATTCGCGCAACGCCGAACTTCACACAAATTTCCCTAAATTTCACTAACAGGGGATTCGAAAACCTGGGAAAGTACTCCACATGTCTTCCCATATTTTGAAAAATTCAGCCCCAACTTTCAGATTTTCCAATCTCATTCGCATAAGCGGATCGCAGATCACTCTTATCAACAAGGAATCGCAGCATTTGGAGTGCCAGAGAGACACCGATTTGCTACAGAACGCACTTCTCCTCTTGGTTTGCTGGCTCCCGTGAAATATTTTTCTGGACCCTGTCTCTTCAGACCGCCCACTTTCTTCTCAATACCACCCAATTGCTTGCCAGAGCCTATGGTTGGCAGACATTCCACGCAAACAGCAATGCCTTCGACACCGAAAACAATCCGGCGCCCTCCTTTTATGCGTGCAATCAGACGGCCACAAAGTAAGAAACCATTTTATGCCAGTTCCAATAGATCGCATTGTGTCCGCGTGGGCAATTTCAGGTCCATACTGGTTCAGTTTCACACGAATGGAAACCCGCCATCGATTTTCATCGAAAACAGTAAACACGCGGTTGACAAGGCTGAGGCGGCCGAGAAGGATTTCCAGCAGCTGAATTACAACAAAATCCCTGGCAGCACCTTCATGCGCAAGCTGGATACGGTTAGTTGGCCAAATCCACCAAATGCCAATCCATCTTGGGCATTTTGCAGATTCTTTATGTGTTCTCGAACAATTGAAGGACGGACACCGATGGTCGGATCCAGGATAACTTATCTTGTTTTGTTTCATATTACTCAGCGAAAAATTGAATTAATCACTTTCCATCCGCAATTTCCTTACGAATCACGATTTACTCATTTCACTGATTCGATTCAGGTCTTAGATTGGGACGGAAGAAACACTAAAAATAAATCGTTTTCGCTGTACAACAGTTCGTTGTCTATCGCTTTCCTCCCTCGCTGTTCATCGGCCACTCCCGTGCCATCTTTCCGGTGTTTGTGCTCAAACATTTGCCATCAGTTGTTTGCCACGAGTCAACAAACCCACCTGGTCAGCGCTGCTAACGAGCCCCGACTTCCGCTGATCGTGCTCTGTTCCTCCAAATATTTAGAAATAGCGTCAAATGCGGAGCTGAGTCGTTCTAGTCGATCGGAGATGTTGTCGCCCTGGTCCTGCCCTTCCGTCCGCTCCCCGTCCACCACCCGTTCGAGCAAATTCTCAACAGAGGAGGAGAGCGCTGATTGATTGCACAATCTGAAGGGGTTAGGGCAAGTGGTTTGTCTTCGAAACAATATCTGACTTGAGCAGCGCTATTGACTTGTGGCACTTCTGGGTGAGTTCGTCCACCGTGCGGTGGAGACTGCTCTGCAAATTGCGGGGTGAACCATGAACTCGACTGGCACTAACCGCTCCACTTGAGTTGCCGCCGCCACCGCCCAGCAGCGACTCCTCGTCCAGGCTCTCGCCCAGACGACTGAGGTCATCGTGCGAACGGTTGCTGCGCTGATCTCCGACCATGATGGCGGAAGAATGGGCAGCTGCTCCGTTGTTGCGCTGGCGCCAGCGAGCGAACGGTGACTTGGAGGTAGCAGATGTGGAAAATGAGCGGGCGGCGATGAACGCTTCTCTGGACCGCAAATATCAGCGTGTACTTAGTTACTTTTTGCTTTTGGTAGCCACATTTCCCATAAAAACCAAGCATTCCACGGAACAGGTGAACAAACACCAGCCACCACCACTAATAATTGTCAGACCAATGTGCCACTAGAAAACCCACTCGTCGGATGTGCCGGCACTTTCCTCAGGCAAGGCAAGTGGCGCCAGCCGCATCAATCTTTATTTCAGTTTATTCCCTTTCTCTAGCCTCCCTAAATTTGGGCCGCCAAAGCAAACACTTACTGCTGCTTCAGCTGTGTGTTGCTTGCTGCCGCCTTCCTTGGATCATATTCCTTTCGGCGCAGCCAAGCAACCATCTCCGGACTCGGCTGTTGCTGTTGCGCCTGTACAACACAAATGCCCATCCCTGCTGCCCATTCATGCCAACCCCGCTCACTTTGCTCCCCGCCGCTGTTGCTCCCAGTGATTGGCGCGTTGGCTGTTGTCCCTTTGCTCCTCCCACTGCAGCTGGTCTGGTTGGTCGCATGGAAAAGCGACCGCCGTCTGTGCGACTGCAAGTAGGGCATAGCCATGAACACAGCGATTGTTTGTCTATGGGCAGAGGGCAAAACACAAAAGGAGCACAGTATTTTGGAGTCACACTATACGACACCAAGCAACAATCAGTGATTGCTTACGGCTCGCTGCGACAGCGAGATGAACTGCCCGCGGTGGTGTGGGGTCTGTACGGTCAAATGATCGTCCGTTTAATTTGGGCTTTCACTCCGTTTTCTTGCTTTAAAATGCATCTCCCAACCTGAACGGCAATTCCTTCACTGGGCGACAAGGACGCGCTGACAATTGTTGTGGCTGCTGGGGCACCTTTCGCTGTGAAACCTTCGGCAACAGATCAGGCTTGGGTGCATTCTGAACCAATGGATGAGCAGGATATGGCCTTCGCTCCCACTTTCTGTTCACGCAATCGACGCAAATCGCTCATCAACGACCGTTTTTCTCCAGCCGGAACAATGGTTGATACTGTTTTCAGTGCTTGAGGTGAGGGCGTCCGGCTGGCTGACGATGCAGTGGACGAGGCGGAGGAAGAGGACGCAGAACTGCAACCAAACCTTAAAATGGACTGCCGCAATCGGACGCCCACCCCTTCGCTTTGGTCAGCGTGATCTGCGACTGGCTCAGCGTTCCATCGCCCCTATCCACTACGTAGGTGCCTGCCTCGCTGGCCAAATCCTCGCCGCCATCCTCCTCGTTGGTGGTCTCCCCGTCCGCATCGGCCTTACCCTCTCTGCCCATCATCATCTTCTTGAATAACCAGCGTTTCGGATCGCCCGCCTCTGAGCCAGAGTCCGCTGCCGGAGTATGCTCTCGGCGACTCATCGGCTGTTCCTCCAATCCAGCTTTTGGCGGCACACTTCGCCGTGCCAACAATCGTCGTCCAGTAGGTGCCTGTCGCGCCGCCTCTTGGAGTGACAATTCCCTGATGCCGCTGATGGAGACGCTGTGCTGCTCACCGTTGTTGTTGCCACCGCCCTTTTGTTTCTGGGGTGGAGACGGGTCGTCGTTGAAAGAGATGGTGAAGGCGGTGGGTGGCGCGGTGCGAAGTACAGTGGCCCGGAGTACGGACATACCCTCTTCGGGCGGCGACATCGGTCGGGTCGCCTTCAGATCAATGTCCATCCGGATTGCCTTCATTCGCGGCAGTGCTTGCTGCTGTGGTGGAGGACTCTTTGCCTTGTTCCCATCATCCGTTGTAAAGTGCATTCGCTGTTCACGCATTGGCGAACGGGGAATTGGATGCGGCGAGCCGGCTTCGTTTCTGGGGTCTCGTCCGGCTGAGGCGAAGCCAGAGGTCGACTCTGACGAGGAACCGCCTCCGCTGGTCGGCTGTTCCAGGAATGGCGAATGCTGTTGGTGCACGAACTTGAGCGAAAGTGGCGAGTTTACTGATTGCGCGAACTGTGGAGGGGGAGGCGAATGGGCCATGGGCGACTCATCCGGATTGCTCTGCATTTCCGATCGTTCCTCGGTACTCGTACGGCAGGACCGTGGTTGCTGTTGTTGCTGGGACCTGTCATCCTCACAGACACTGCCCACGCTGCTGGGCGGAAGCTCCACTCGATAAGCAGCAGAACTTGGGCAGGCCGAGTAGCGACCCACAGCCGCAGGAGGACTTTGTGCCCGTTGGCGGTTGGACGGCTGTTGCTGTGGATGGTGCGGTTGCGGGGCAAACATCATCGCAGAATTGGCGAACATGTAATCTGCCAATACGCCATTAATTGAATGTCTTGAACATTTTGTTTGGTCCATATTTGCTCATTTTCCTATGTGTCCCATGTTATTCGTCTCCTCTTATCTCACTGGAGTGTGGCTGTGACACTGCCGGGTAGAGTGCAGGCGGTGGCTGGTTGTAGAAGAGCGGCGTCGGATATGGATAGGGCATCGGCTGTGGCGAAGGCAGGTAGTACTGTTGGCCAGTCTGCGGGTCGACCAGTAACTTCGCCGGCTGTGGCCCGATCGAGTACCCGAGCTGTAACGGCGACAGCATCGGTTGCTCGGCGGATGAGGTGGGCACGAACAGGCGACGAGATTCCATCGGAGAGGCTAGCGGAGACACCGCTGCGGGCACTCGCTTCAGCGGGGACTGGGCGAGGTTGGAAAAATGACGGGAACCAAACTGACCGAGTGCGCGGAGTTGGTGCCGCCGAACGGTTGCAGCGAGGAAAAAGAGTGCTGCGGCGACGACTGCGATTGGAAGTGTTGCTGTTGGCGATGGTGCATGATGCGCTCGCTGTCTCCGTTTCGGATCACGAGGAACGGGCAGTCGGCTGGAAAATAATGCGCAAAGCGGAGATTAATGGGTTCAACGAATGGAGCGCCTCGATTGGCGAAAATGAACGCGAAAACCGAAAAGTAGGGGTTAAAATGGTTAATGGATTTGGATTTATTATCTCGAAGAACGGGGCACGAAGAACGAAGGCGAAGGACAAATTCACATTTTGTGCGGTTGGAGCAAAAAATAAATGGAAAAGGATCAAAGAGATCGATTGGACTGTTGGTGCTGGCACCAAGGCACCAACCGATGCAGAATGTAGAGTGTGAAAGGTCGAGGGCGAGGGGAGTATTAGAACATTGGGAAGAGAAGCTAGGCGGAATGGATTGGTTGCGGGCCCGAGCATATACAGAGAGAGGAGAATGAGAGGAGTAGGAGAAGAAAAGGGAGGAGAGACAGGACAGCGAAGAAGGGAAGAGTGTGCGCGCCAGCAGCTGGGATAAGAAATATTGTAAAAGTTTTTTAAGCGAATTAATCCAATCGCTAAAAGTAAATTAAAATTGTCTGGACAAAGTTATAACTTAGTATAACGCGTCAAATACATATATTGATGCAAAAATTTGGTAGCTTTTTCAACCATTTTTGATGGGGTCAACCCAACTCATCACTACCCAACTCATCACCAACCCAACTCATCACCACCCAACTCATCAACAGGCAAAAGAAAATAATCGTTTTACAGCTTTTACTTGATTGTTCATTGATCATTATTCCGTTGTGCGACATTTGAGGATTAATATTAGGCTTAGTTATAAGCTTAAGCTTATGAAGTTGCTTGGCTACACATTAGACTAGGACTTAGGTTAAAACGGGGGGAGGCGTAGTTTAAATCCTTAGGCGTATCTCCTATTCTTATTGCCCAAAAGGATCGACGGCCATTTTCAAATCATTAATAGATTACGATTATTCAAATGGCTTTTTTGCGAACCACGAAGAAGGATTTTACGTTGTTTCAGCTTTCTGGTATCAGGTGATAAAAGGTAAATCCCATTTCGCAAAAGGAATGGGAAGCGGTTTAGGATTTAATTTTGCCTGTTGATGAGTTGGGTGTGGTGATGAGTTGGACAGGTGATGAGTTGGGTTGGTGATGAGTGTAGTGATGAGTTGGGTTGGTGGTGAGTTGGGTTGGTGATGAGTTGGTTGGTGATGAGTAGGGTGGGAGTCTTTTTAATAGCGAATTAATCTTTTCCGATAAAAATGCGTCGCTGCTCCTAAATTTTTCAGTCTGGACCAAGTTGTGACTTATGATGATTATAAGTTATAACTTATTTACTTGCACATTTGTTTGGTTTCAATTTGGGCAAAGCTTACGAATTACTCCTAGGTTTTGCATAGTTTGTTTAGGCTAAAGTTACCTTCTGAACTTATTTGGGCGCATAATGAACAGAATTTGAGCAGCAAAGAATTGGCACGTTTTTAACCGCCAAAAATCGGAACAGGACACCTGGGCCACGCCACCTGGGCCACGGCCACCTGGGCCACGGCCACCTGGGCCACGGCCATCTGGGCCACCGGTCATCTGGGCCACGACCATTTGGGCCGCCATATAAAAAATAAATTCTGAACTCCGAGGTAATTTTTTTTGTAATAATATTAGGCTTAGAAATAAGCTTAAGCCTAAAAAGTTGCTTGGCTACACATTAGACTAGGACTTAGGCTTAAACGGGGCGAGGCGTAGTAATGAATTACTAGTATATTCGTGGCCCAGATGACCGGTGGCCCAAATGGCCGTGGCCCAGGTGGGGTGTACTGGCCAAAAATTATATGTAAGTGATTGCCTTGATTTGGGTACACAAATCAATCATGATGTCTTAATATGAATATGGCAACTCGGCTGGCTATCCACCCGTTCAATTTATCAACAGAGTCGACAGCTGGCCCTACAAAATTGGTGCATCCAGGCACTGGTCGTGCAGAACGGAAGCCACTGGGCACACTGGCCCTGCGAGCTCAAATCATGACAGTCTGAAAAGTGGATCTCCGGTCTTGCTGCTGGAATAATTTTTGGTCACTTGGCAAGTTTGTTTGTCCAAATCGTTGGAACT
Organism: Radopholus similis; assembly: GCA_013357305.1. NCBI lineage: Eukaryota > Metazoa > Nematoda > Chromadorea > Rhabditida > Pratylenchidae > Radopholus > Radopholus similis. The sequence continues at coordinate 38,091 of VAHH01000045.1, forward strand.
GGCGTTGGACGGAAGGCCGTCGCAATTGGTTGCGTGGTGGCGGGGGACTGAATGCGGCGGGAGCAGGTTCCTGTGCCAATGATATTGGACCACCAGTGGAAAGGGAACTAACGGGGGTGCGGAAGAACACGGGCGCCAGGTTGTTGTCACTGCTGCTGGAGGGAATTGGACGGGGAAAGTGCTGAAAGGATAATGAATGTGGGATCTGGGATGACAGGACAGGGGAAGGGAGCACCCTGTGCTGCTGCTCTGGCGGCACCTGGACCAACTGCTGGACGAGCTGGGAGGCACTCCCCCCATTGAACATCTGTGGAACGCGGGAAATCAGCCTTTTCGGGAACAAACAAAGCCCAATGAAAAATAGGCGCACCTGGAAAGTGTCCAGCTTAAAGTTGTCGCTCGGCGGGGGAGGCATCGTTGGCATAGGACGCATCCAAGAACCGAACTGAGATTGGTGAGAACATGCGGGGACAGGAATCTGGATGAGGGGGTGAATGGGAAATGGCTAGAAAAGAAGATCAACGGCCACACCGACACAACGGATTTGACCCAAAATTTGCGCAGCGAGATAACTACGGTTGCGCTAAAAAAGATGAGGATAACACTCCAGCCTGGAACAAACGAACACGAATTGCACAGTTTCGGTGGAGTCACCGCGCCACCAAAGACGCATCACTCCCTTGCCCTCGTCGTGGCTGAGAAAAACGACACTTCTGTGTGCACGTTTATTTATTTTTGTTGTGCCTGTGCGTGATCGAATCGCGGTACTTGAAGCACTGGAACTGCCAACTGCCGTTGTCTGGAAGGGAAAAAGGGACGCATCAATCGAAGTCATGTTCGTTTTGAATACCGTCCATGCGCACAAATTGGCCCGTTCGGCGTGTGCCGGTACGTCCCAATCCCTCGAAAACGAGCGGCTGCATTGCAAATCTTGGTAAAGGGAGACAGTAAAATGGGAGGAGAGGCACAATGAAAGAACCCTTTGAACTCGGCGGAGCCATTGGCACGCAATGTCACTTAAAATGGTGGTAATGGACTAATGGATGACGCCAAATGGGCGGCGGTTGAACCTACACGAAATGGGTCTGCCCTGCTGGTAGCAGCCCGAGTCCACTTCAATGGCAAACGGCGGATCGGAGAGCTGCAGGCCGCCCTGGTGCTCCACCGCCTCCAACGGGTTCATGCTGTCCATCACCGAGTGCACACATGGGGCGCCGTCCGGCCACGCGAGGGAGGCGGGCAGGAGAAGAACAAGTGGGGGGAGGAGGAGCAAAGCCAGAGTGGACGGGGGAGAGCACATTGCGGAAATGCGGCCGAGAGGAGCAACTTGGAGTGATGCACGGAAGGAACGGGAAGAAAGGGCCCCGGGGAACCGGCTATTGCGCGCCTAAGCGAGACGGGAACACATCAATTGCGTTGTGCTGCTGCTGGGCGCCCATTCTCCCCTTTGTCCCGATTTTGATCAATTGCGCAGTGCACAAGGTCAAACTGAGGCATGAAGGGCGCAATTGGAAGGGGAACAATTGGCCGTTGTGGAGAGGCCCTAGGCAATCAAGGTTCTTACCGAACTTTTTGATAAACCGCAAAATTAAATTGATCCGTAAGTAAGCATCTTCCATCTCTCAGCCATCACCGTCAGAGGTCCGTTCCCCGCACACTGCTCTCCCAGCCCAGCGATCGTTCCCTCAGCTTCAGTAGCATTGTTCGCCGCCTTTGGCTGCTGCCGCTGTCAGGCACGTCCTGCGAGTGGCCACGCTGCAGCTGGGAGGCGCCACGACGCAGCTGAGGAGACCAGTGTGGGGAGAGGGAGGAGCACGAGGGGAAGGTGGAGGCACCAGAGGGGTAGTGCGAATGCCGAACCTGACGAGAGAGGTAATATTAGTAGAGTTTGACCACCGCAAGGGCAGAAAATGCCTGGTATAGTGCGACCAATCCGCATTTCCGGGCACGCAGCCTCTCACACATGTCAAGAGCGGCTAGCGCATTGGCCGGGTGGAGGATGGTGCCGAACTCGCAGAGCAGCACGTAGGCGAAAGATGCGGGCGAAGGGGGAACGCCGGCTGATTCGGCGCCCACCGGAGGCGACGAAATCCTTCGGTGCAGCGACAGCCGGCGGAGGGACCAGGCACGGGGCGAGTACTGGCAAGTGGCAACGGCAATCGATCAAAAGCGCGGGAAAAGAAGACCAAGTCGCAACCTTGTATATCTCGCTTGCGCCTGTCCAGCTGAGCCAGCTGCTCTCGAGCGATTCGAATGGCTGCTGGTCCTCCAGCAGACAGAAGCAGAGCACAATGAAGCCTTGGTGGGAGTGGGAGGAGGGGGAGGACGGAAAGGAGCGCGAAGGAGAGCCGGGGGACGGAGAGTGGACGGCTGACTGGCGTTGCAGGGCGAACACTTCCTCGAAACTGCCGAACTCGCCCAGTCCAGTGCAATTCAGCTCGTCTGCCAACTTCCCCGTTTCCGCCCCGCTTCCGTCGAGGACGGCGTAGTGCAGGAACGGGAACATGGCTAATAAGAAGGGTGTTTGGGGGGGGGGGGGTTCGAGTCATCTCTCACGTTCTGGGTCGATGCAACGAAGGAACAACGAGCGGCAAAGCGACGGGCGGAGAGCACTGCGGGCACACTGAGCCAGCAGCCAGGAAGAGTCGGCGGCGGGGCAGAAGTGCGCATGGTGGGGGTTGTACAGTCGGCCGAGCCGAAAACTGAATCGGAGATGAGTGCCATTCTCTGCGGGACCTTGCCTTCCGTGTGAGCATTGCTCCGCAGACACGAATCCGAACAGCACTGACTGCCGTAGTCCACTGCTGCACTCGTCCAGGTCGATCTCCTCACCGCTCAGCTGTTTGCGCGGCGGCGTCCGTTGACGACTGGAGCCTGGCGACGGTGAGGGCAGTGCAGAGGGCGCCTTGCGCACCAAACGGAAGGACTCCTCCTCCGAGTCGGCGTTGTCCGTCCGTTCGGGCACACTCCATTGGCGGGGAGGCGCCTGACGGCTGGCCCTTGGACGGCGCTGACTTGACGAGGCGGATGAGAGGGCGGAGAACAGGAGAGACGAGAAAGACGGCTTGCGTGTGGCCGCACTGCTTTTTTTTCGTCGGACACCCGTTGAAGATCTGTAGAAATGATTGAAGAATACGGGCAAAATAACCAACCTGCTCCTGCACTCCGCAGTCGTCTGGCCCCTCGTACCACTTGCGGCCGTTGCCTCCATTTGGTCTGCAGATCGTCGTTCGGAACTGCTCGTTCTCAGCGCTGTGTGCGGAGTAGTGCTGAACACCACACTGTTGGATGTGGAGAGCAGTGCCTTGGTGGTCGCTGTTGAGCCGCTCGCATTCATTGCACTGCTCTTCCGACGAGTTATCGCCGTTTGCTGTTGGCGGTTAGAAACCGACTGCTGTGAGTGATAGTGGGCACCGCTGCCCGGCATCCCCGAGGTGGAGGCCCTCCGGCTTGCCGATCCACCGGAAGGGTAGAGAACTCGCTCAAATGTTTCAAGTACCAGATTCATGAAATTTGCTAAAAATGAAGTATTATTATAAATTTCGTTGTTTTGGTGGGTAGAGGAGAAAGACGCGGAACTGAAATTAGGGGAAATAAAAGAAGAGGCGCCAATTCTTTGAGGGGCGGGAAGGAGGATGTGGCACATGAATAAGTGATGAGTGGAGGGATGGCGAAAAATGCGGAGAAGAATGGACGTTCGAGAGGGCAAGGTGTTGAGTCGTCCAAAAAAGCGGCGAGCAAAGAGAAGAACCCTCAAGAGATGGCGGCCATCCAGCATCCACTACTAGTGCATTCTTCATTCATTGAGTCTTCATCCATTCCCTCCCTTTCCTTTGCCCTCTCCCTCCATGCCCCGAGTGCTGTCCACGGCCGTTGCTTCGGGAGATGGTTGGCAGGGGAGGGTGGGGGACACGAAAGTGAGCGAATGAGAGGGAGGCGGCGAAGAGAAGGGAAAGGATTAGCCCGGGGCGCTGCGGGAATTCCCAAGTGGGCCATGCCGAAAAGGGGGAGAAGGAAGGGCAAAGGCACGGCATGCGGGGAAAGCAGATTTGGCACTGCGAGTGAAAGGAGATACGCCTATTAGTGGGTAGACGTAGTGGAGTGGGAGGAAGTAGACTGCTGGTCGGCGGTCACACGACGCATGGCAACTTCGCGTCGCTCAGGGATGCGGGAGTAAAGGACAAAAAATTACCCCCCCCCATCCATTGTCCGCATTATTCATGTGTAATGTGTATCCGTCCATCAGCTTAAATTGCTTTTACTTCGATCCGTGGCACTAACTTTTTTTTTTGTCGCGGCTCTTCAAATATTGGAAAGCTTAAGGGCATAAGGCACGCGTAACATATGCCTAAGTTTGGCGAGGTAAAATTATAATGCCGCTTGTCCAACCACAACAGCTACCCAATCAATTATTCAATTTAACCGTGAGCGCACTCGGCTGCGAGAATTGAATTTCGAATACATGCACGTTCTGAGTGAGTATGGGATGGATAGGAAGGAGGGCGAAAAATGAATAAAGCATTCGTAAACAGGAAAGATGACGAGTAGGCGGATGGAAATAGGTAGGCTGGAAAAAAAGCGGTGGAAGTGAAGGACTATTGTGTGCTAGGCTTACGGAGAGTGGGGGTGTGATTCGCTCCGTAATAACATTTTTGAGTGGACAATACTAATGTGCACCGCGAACGGACTGTGAAAGACGAGGGAATTGCAATCGGTCAATTTTAAAAACGAATGGCTGGACGAGAAGAAGACATTTAGGTCAGCACAAAAGTTCCGTCCCGTCACAAATCGTCATATACTGTTTTTCCTGTTCCTTCGCTTTTCGGCCATATATTTCAATTTGTAGTTCAGGCGCTCCAGAATCTCGTCCTCATGTCGCAAATATTCGCATTCCTCCAGCTAAAATGGATAAACGACTACATACCGCCAAGCAAGTGTGTCTGATGGCCAACCAATTTGGACTCGATCTCAAACAGGTGCTCATCAAAAATGTGCGGCGCCATTCTCTTTTGGCTATAATGGCAATAAATACCGTCCATTCAATCCTCGCACTTACCAATCAGCCAAACGGAGTGCGTATTCAAGATTGCTGCCGCTGCATCCCTTGCTCCGGACAATCTGACCGGAGCAAAAATTAGATTATGTATAGGTATGCGCCGAATGGGCCAACCTGTTTTACAATATCCGCGACATCGGTCGGACCGGAGTGGTACACATTTTTGGTGTTCGCCTCTGAGATGTACACTCCGAGCTCAAACGGCGTCGACCCATCATCGGGGAAGAAGCGCACTTGTTTCAGCTAAATCCTAACAATTTCAAATTGTGTGCGGAATCCTGCCTCGTAGCCGGCCCTCTCCCTGTGGTTCAGATAGTCCATTGTTTTCTCGACCGCCTCGCCAGCAATTTTGTATGCAATTCCCCAGCAGAGGCCCTGCTCTTCGGGAACAAGGCTAACGACTCGGCCAGGCTAAAGGGCCAAATAATAGAATTACGCGTACTTTTACCGCCCTACACTGTCGGGTGTGCCGCGGTGGTCAGGGGAAAGTTGCCAAAAACGCCTCACATAACCGGTCACAACGCCTAGTCGGATGCTTTCAAAATAAGAAGATGTTTGTGCGGAAAACCTGGGACCGCCTCCTCATACGGGAAATTGGGGTTCCACAGCAGAGAGCCATAGCCAAAAACGTACATTGGGCGAAGCAATAATCTGTGGGGACTAAAGCATACATTTGTTCAAAAATTAATTGAAGAGATAAAGCGATTGCCTCGCTATCGTTAAAAACGAATTGAAGTGTTTGGAAAGCGGGTATCAACCATAATAAGTAACAGCGAAAATCAATTTGCATGCAGGAGATCGATCCCCAAATTGACATGGTGGAGTCTGGTTGGTGAACTCCAAGTGCTCAGGAAGTGGACGAAGGATTGTCGCCGGAATAGGAGTAGACGGCGAATTTGTTCTTGATGTCCGAAGCGACGATTGAGGCCACCATCTGCAGGGAGGCCATGGCGCCGTAGCCCTTATCGCCACACATCAGCTCCTTTTCAATCGGCGGGATCTCCTTCAAAAAGGGCCTCGAAAAAAATAATGTTTGCGCTCGGCCCACTTTATACTGGAGCAGTTCCTTGAGCACTTTGAGGTGTTGGTAAGTGAGCGGATTGTCCCACATCGCTAAATCTCCTTGTAAAATTGAACTGAAATTTTCGCCTACCAGTGTTCATCGCCGGTGCAAAATACAGCGGTTTTTTTGTGTCCCATGCTCGCACAATGCTGGTGACCAGGTTATCGCAAATTCCGTTGGCTATTTTAGCCAGGCTGTTCGCATCCAGCGGAGCGATCAACATCGAGTCAGCCCATTTTCGCAACTCTGCAGAATGCCAGGGGATATGGGCTATTCCATGGATGCTCCATATTTGGGGGACTACCAATGTGGAGAACGGGATCGCCCCGTGCCTTCCACATGTTCCATTCGTCTCTGTCCTCGTAGACGGTCTCCTCTAATTCCTTCGGATTGAAAAATTGAAGCGCACTTGAAGTGGCAACAACCTAGAAAACGGAACGGGGAGATATGGTGGATGATTGCGATGGAACCTTGACCACCACTTTGTTCGGCGGGGAAAGGCGACGAATCTCCGTGATCAGTTCAACTACCTTGATAGCAGCTACAGACCCAGTGACTGCTAACAGCACGTGATATTTGCCGCCGAGACGGGAAATTTTATGGCTGGAATCGAATGGCGTCCTATAAGAGGTCTCCGTGTTGCGCTAAATCTCTGAATAAAACGACATTGCAATCCCCACATATACCTGTTGACGTTCTCGATCGCTTTCATCGCTGCTTTTCGAAGGGGATGATGAAGATCTGCTCTCTTCGTTCTCCTTTCGTCGCTTTTGTGGCGGTGAGGGCGAACTGTCGCTGCTGGAAACCATAATTCCTGGGACCTTTATTGCAAAATGCGTGGGGAATAAAAACGCCGCAAAAGGGGCTTAAAAGTTGCAATTACATATAACATATTTTAAGAACAAGGTTGAAGAAGATCGAATTTCCTAATTTTTAATTTAATATAAATATAACTGGAAAGAAATGAGAAATGACTGCTTATTATTTATTAATTATTACATATGTAGTATATTAAGTATCATTTATTAATTATTATAAAATATAAATTATGATTTATGATGTGTACTATTTTTTGTGGAATAGGGCACGTGAATGGAAAAGACAACGAGGGCGAAATGCTGCTGGCCCCCCATTCCCATCAGCCCCCGCCCACCACTCCCAATGTTCCACCACTCCTCTTCTCAGTTCTCACTTCTCAGTGCATTTTTTCGCCGTCTTTACTTCCGCCGCAAACATGTGAGAAGGGAATGGATGGATGATGCAACCGAACGGCAATTTTGCATGATAGTCTCAACTGTCTATGCCAATTTCGGATTATGTTTAAAAAAACACGGCGAAGAATATGACAAACATCATTATATCATTAATCACAGGTTTCAGTTTCAATAAGCGGTCGAATATTGTATATACTAGTTTGGCTCCCACTTGTTTATTTGGCCTCCTTAATTAGTGCATTCAGCTCATCTTTCCAACCCAAAAGATTGGCTAGCTCGAACACTCCATCGTCGCATTCTCCACGCCAAAATACATCACTAAAAAAGTCGAATAACAGGCTAAAGTTAAATGTGCCACCGAGTGTTTCCTGCTTGATCGTAGTTCAATGTGTCTCTTCCGCAAGGTACAAAATTCATGAGTAGCCGAGGTGTATCAGGGGGAACAGCCTCAGCAAGCGATGCAAACGGCTGGACGACAAGTGAAGTGCCGAGGATGATCAGTAACTCGCATTTTGGGAAGTCCTAAATGCCAAATACTTATTTACCAAATAGGTAATGTTGTTTTTACCACAATTGAAGCGCTGTAGAATCGGGGCGGCAATTTCTCACCGAAGAAAACTATGTCCGGTTTTACAACTCCCTTGCAGTGCTCGCATCGTGGAACCCTTGAATCTGGGTTCCGGAGATGGCCTTAAATAAGGTTGCTCTTCTCTTTTTGGATACAAAAATTTTAAACTCATTATCCATTCGTTGTTGTATTTCTTTTTGCATGATAGACAAGTACTGGTCCTGTGACTACCGTGTGCCCAAACAATCTTTTCCTCCTTCAAACCAGCTGCAAGTTCCAGCGAATCAATGTTCTCAAACATATTAGATATTGATTAATGTATTAGAAAAATGTAGACTACCTGTGTAAAGCAACGTCTAAGAAGCCCTTTTGCTTCTACAAGTCGAATGAAATGATGTGTCGGTGTAGGCTAAACTTTACAAAGAAAATAAACAGGTACATATGTAAATATCGCAACCAAAAATTCCTAGCCTTTATATTTTCACGAAAAAGCTCCTTGGACAAAACGAAAAAAGGCTCTGGATTCTTCTTGAAATAATTGATTTCGAATATTGCTTGTGGATTTGGGATGTTGTACTCGGCCAAATTATCGTAGAGGCCAGTTCCTGCAAACAAGTGCAATTAGGCTTCTCTCTCCCTCCTATGCAAGTCCAATATCCAATTCAAACCCGGAGTGCGAAAATCTGGAATTCCTGCTGACGTACTTATCCCAGCTCCAACCATGAAGATAATGCTTGGATCTTCCTCTCTGATGTAGTTAGCCACTCCTTGCAAATCGAGTGACGACAGCTTCTGTTTGTTTCGACGTGGCTCTTCTGAAGCAACCGAGTTCTCAGCTTGAAATCGTAAAATAAAAAACGACCTGTTACTGCAAGATTTGCAATAGCATTTTCAAAACTCGTTACAAATCTGTTGTAAAGGTTCGGCAGTGTGCTTGCGCTAGTAGATGCGGCGACATTCTCTTCAGTTTCCGTTATTTTCTCATCGGAATTTATTTGATTCTTCGAATTGAAGCATTTATCCGCTTCTCCATCTCCATTCACATTTGTTGCTTCCGAAGACGATTCGACAGCATTTGAAGAGATCGAAATATTTCGCTCGATTTTATTTTCCATATTCAAGCAAATACTGTGTCTTTATTCTTAATCTTATGAGTTATGATTATGAATTAATTCTCCCCTTTTTGAAAATTGAAACAAACGCGAGGATATTCAATGCATGAAAAAACTCCATTTTAAACGAGCTATGTAGTGAGCTAGTAAGTACTTAATCGAGATTCGAGATATTATTTAATAAAAAATGTAAAACGTTTAGATTCAGTTTTCACAGGACCAAGAAGCAAATAGTCTCGTTGTCCTGTTTCTTTTTCCTCGTCCTCATAACGTTATAAGTCATAACACCATAATAAGTCATAACACCATAAAAGTCAAAATCATAGGATCATAACATCATAACCAGCTTCAAGCCATCTTCAAAGCTACTAGGTTTGTACGAAGCTAGAGTGCTAGAGCCAGCAGCAGCAGCCAGCCCCTTCCTTGCTGCCCTACGCCTGGCACCCCGCCCACTTCGTTTCTCCCATTCTTGTTCCCCTTTCCCCGCCTCTAGCACACTCGCAACTCGCTTGCTGTCTCTCTTTGATTGGCTGCTGGCCCTTTAACGTGGACCAATGAGTGAATGCCCTCCAAAACGGCGATTATTCGATTTTTCTCGATTGTACCTATGTGGCACCAAACAATAATATAACGAACTGATTCGCCATATTCATCACTTTTCCTAAAAGCTACTAATCCAAAACAGTATCTGATCTTCCAAAATCGAAATTAGGAAATGATTAAATCAGTTGCACTCATTCTGGCCATTACCAATCTAATCGTAAGGGCTGAGGTATTCTTCAAAGAAGAGTTTTCGGACGACAGTTGGAGTGACCGATGGATCCAGTCAAAAGTATTTCGCATTTAATTAATTATTAAAAATTTTTTCCAATTTTCCATCTTATGTAGCACAAAGATGACTATGGCAAGCTTGAGCTATCGCATGGCAAATTCTTTGGCGACAAAGTGCGTGACCAGGTTTGTGATTGGTGTAAAATCTGCCTATTTCATCATATCTTTTAATTGTTCCAGGGACTGAAGACGTCGCAGGATGCGCACTTTTACGCAATTTCCGCCAAATTTCCAAAGAAGTTCAGCAACAAGGGCAAACAATTGGTTGTGCAGTTTACCATCAAACATGAGCAGAACATTGACTGCGGAGGAGGCTATGTGAAGGTTATGTCTTCTGACATCAACCAAGAAGACTTCCACGGAGAGTGAGTGAGATTTGATATTGCTTGTTTGTTCCAAACTAAATCATTCGTTTGAGGACCCCATACCATCTCATGTTTGGGCCGGACATCTGTGGCCCTGGTACTAAAAAGGTGCACGTGATCTTCGGTTACAAAGCAAAGAACCACCTGATAAAGAAGGATATCCGCTGCAAGGTAATTCATCATTCACATTTGTTAAAAACCGTTCTCCTCTCTTCAGGATGATGAGCTGTCGCACCTTTACACTCTGATACTGAACCAGGATAACACCTACGAGGTTCAAATTGACGGGGAGAAGGCCGAGAGTGGTGATCTGGAAGCCGATTGGGAACTACTGCCGGAAAAGAAGATCAAAGATCCGGATGCGAAGAAACCCGAAGACTGGGATGACAAAGAGTATATCGACGACCCGGACGACAAAAAGCCAGAAAACTGGGACAAGCCGGAGCACATTCCTGACCCGGACGCCAAAAAGCCCGATGACTGGGATGACGAGATGGACGGAGAATGGGAACCGCCGATGATCGACAACCCAGAGTACAAGGGAACTTGGAAGCCAAAGCAGATCAAGAACCCGAGCTACAAGGTTCTAATCCCAGGGTTGAGTCATGTGGGAGTATTCCGCAATTTCAGGGCAAATGGATCCACCCGGAAATTGACAATCCCGAGTACACGCCTGACGACGACCTCTACATGCGAGAGGACTGGGGCGCGATCGGAATTGACATTTGGCAAGTGAAGAGCGGATCGATCTTCGACAACATTCTGGTCACGGACAACATCGACGATGCAAAGACGCACGCCAAGGAAACCTTTGAGCCGATGCGTGATGCTGAGAAGAAGCAGAAGGAGGCACATGACGAAGAGGAGCGGAAAAAATTCGAGTAATTTTTCATTTGCAGGAATGGTTTGTTTTCAAATAATTGCTATATTTTCAGAGAGGAAGAGAAGAAGCGGAAGGAGGAGGAAGAGTCCAAGAAAAAGGACGAGAAGGAAGATGAGGACGAAGATGAGAAAGAGGAGGAGAAAGAGGACCATGATGAGCTCTAAGACCGAAAAGCAGATTTTTGGACTTGCCTTGACCCGCTTTACCACCAGATCAGCCTTTCTGGGCCATCAAAGAATATTTGTTTGTTTCAATTTCTACTTACAACCAATCTGGAATGGACACAGACATCAAGCCTATTTCTGTTAGAAATTATTCAATGGTCTCCTCGCCATCCCCCTCGTATTTATCTGCATCCAACCAAATAATTTATTTTGCAATTAAATTGTCTTTTCTCTCAACATCATTGGTTTTGATTGATAACTTTGAGACTAAAATTGTTATAGCATGCTGAATTTCTTACTCTGCGTATATAATATATAATTACTAATTAGGTAAATGCTTGGATAAAAACCTTGTGCAAAAAATTATTATTAACCAAGTGAATACGGCAAAAACATTTATTTCGACTGTCTTCTAGCTAATGAATAGCACTTTCGAGGGTGGGGCGGGGCTAATTCGACACTCATCTCCTCTTCCGCTGCGGATTAGTTGCTCTGGACATGGGGAAATGGGGACGGAAAGTATGCAGAAGAACAGATTGTGTGGCATCAACCAGAAACATCTTCCTCAATCAATCAATTCTTCGCTCGCTCAGTAGTCGGAGAAAGTGTTGCGCGCAAAGGATGTGGATCGAAGGACAGCGGCACTGGCGGAGGTGGCCAATCCCGCGGATGGGGGTGCGATCGACGCGCTCGATCTGTTCTTGGCGCGCAATTTGCTCAGGGAGTTTTCAGCCATGTCTGCGCGCTCTTCTGCCTCGTCCAGCTGTGCCTGCAGCTGCCTGTACTTGCCCAGGTTTGTGGCTGCCACTTCCTCCTGAACAAGGGACCACTCTCCGTTTATTCTCCAAAATGCTCACCGCTTCCTCCACTTGGCGCTTGTACACCTTCAGTTTGCCTTGCAGCTTGTCGATCAGGTCCGTCAGACGTTCCGTGTTTTTCTTGTCCTCTTCCACCTAAACCAAACAGCTGCCGTTTTAAAGATTACTTTTATTCACCTGGAAGTCAAGCTCTTTGACGCGACGCTCTGCCTTGCGGTAGTTTTTGTCGGTTTCTTGGTGACGGCGCTACAACACACAAATGACTGCTGGTTGTTTTTCTCTGGGCTCACTTGTTCGCCGTCCAGTTCTTGCTCCAGGGCGCGAATCCGCTCTTCCAGCTTGGCGATGATCTTCTTGCCGCCCTTCAGTGCAGCCGCCTCCGCCTCGTCCAGACGCACTTGCATCTCCTTGATTTGGATCTCGAGTCCTTTTCGAAGTCGGTCCACATGTTGCGAGTGCTCTTGCTCCTGGCGCAGCTCTTCTGCCAGTCGGGCAGCGTCCGCTGACCTGAACGCCATCATTTGCCGCTTGGATTCAAATTAATCGAGTTTTACGCTTTCTTGCTCAATTCGTCCGCGTTCTTCAGCTCGGTCAGTGTCTCGTCCAATTCCGCCTAAAATCTCTTTGGCCATCTCCATTTGCTCTCTCTCCCTGTACTCACGTGCAGCGCTTGCAATTCTCCTTCCAGCTTTCGCTTGTAGCCGTTCAGGCTGTTCACCTGGTTGGACAGGTCGTTCACTGCCTCGCGGAGTTCGATCTGTATGAGACAGGAAAATGTGTTGAGTGTATCATGTCTGTCATTCATTACCAGATCGGCTTCGGCGGCTCTGCGGGCGCGCTCTGCCTGTTCCGCCTGGTGCATCAACTCCTCCTTCTCGCTCTGGAGAATCTGGTTGCGCTTCTCGCTGTTCAGGAACTGCTCCCGGAGCTCGTCCCGTTGGCGCTGTTCGTCCTCCACTTGGAGCTGCAGTTCGCGGATTTGTTCCTGGTGCTTCTTGATGGTCTTCTGAGCGTCCGCGTACGCCTTGTTGGCGTGGTCCAGCGCGATCTCCAGCTCGTTGATATCGCTCTCGAGCTTCTTCTTGATGCGCAGTGCTTCCTGTTTACCGCGGCTTTCCGCCTCCAGCGTTGCTTGCATGCTCTCCAGGGCGCGCTGGTGGTTTTTGCGCGTGTTCTCAAACTCTTCTTCTTTCTCCTGGATGCGCTTCTCAATCTCGGAGCGGATTTGCGACACCTTTTGGGGACAACTCAGTTAATTTGGATTGTCTGCTAATGTTCCCAGTTCCTACCTCCACTTGGGCACGCAGCACCTTGCTCTCTTCTGCCTCAAGCGCGGCCTCGGCCTCGTCCAAGGCGTGCTGGATCTCCTCTTTCTCCACCTCCAGGCGGCGCACAATCTGCCAAACGATGAATTACTGGTTTCACCGGGTCAGCCATTTCCCACCTTTTGCAGTTCGTGCACTGAGCGGCCTCCCTCGCCGAGCTGGTCGGTCAAGTCTTTGATCTCCTGGGCCAGCGACTTGTTCTCGCGGCGGGTGCCCTCCAACGCTTCTGCCAACTCGTCCTGCACGGTCTTCGCCTTGAATAAGTCTGTGGCCAGATTGCGCGCATCCCTTTGCGAGGCGTCCAACTCGGCAGCCATATCGTCGCACTTCTTTCGCCACTCGTCGATGATCTTGTCGAAGCCCTTTTGCTTCTTCTCCAGGGCGCCAGCGTATGCAGCGGCACGTTCCACGTCCACCTGGGCGTCGTCCAGGTCGCCCATCAGCTTGTGACGCGTCTTCTCGAGACTGGCGATCTATGAAGGACAAACAACAGTGAACATGAGGGCGAGTTGCCCCTCCACCGTTTGTTTACCTTTGTGTTGGCAGCCTCGTTGGCGTCGGTCAGTTCTTGGACCTTCTTTTGGAGGTTGCGCTTTGCCTCCTCGATCTCCTCCATCTTGACCAGTCCCTCGCTCTCGAAGCGGGCCTTCCACTGCTGGATCTCCGCGTTCAACTTGCTGATCTGGCGCAGGCATTCCGCCTTGCCTTCTGCCTCGTCATCCAACTGCTCCCTAAGCGAGTCGTTCTCGTGCTGCGCGTTCTTCAGCTGTCCGGAGAGAGTCTGGCGCTCGCGACTCTCCTCGTCTGCAGTTCGTTTCGCCTCCTCAAGCTGGCTGACCAACTGGCTCTTCAGGCGGTGCAGCGAGTTCACCTGTTCATTTTTGGGTTTAGTTGTGCCATTTCTCTATCAGTTTGACACCTGGTTCTCCAGGTCCTCCACCTGGTGCTCCAGGTCTCCGTTCTCGTTGTGCAGCCTGCTCTTCAGCGATGCAAAATCGTTGAGCAGACGCGACTGCTCGTCTGCCTTGGTCTGGAGCTCGCTCAGCTGCAGCTCCAGGTTCTTGATCACTTTCTCCGCCTCCTGACGAGCGCGCAGTTCCGAGTCCGCAGTCTGGGTGGCGTCCTCCAGCTCGCGCTGGATCTGCTGCTTGTCTTTCTCGATCTTCACCTTGATCTTCTGCATCTGCTCCAGCTGGTCGGTAAGCTCCGCCACTGCATCGTTGTGCTTCTTGCGCAATGCGTTCAGCTGGGTCTCGTGGTTCAGGTTGCCCTCCTCCAGGTCGCGACGCAACTTTGCCAGCTCTGCCTCGCGCTTCTTGTTCACTTCAATCTGCGCAGAGGTTGCACCGCCAGCCTCGTCCAGGCGCTCGCTGAGCTCCTCCAACTCACGCTGCAACTCCGAGCGAGAGCGATCTGCCTTCTGGCGCGATTGACGCTCGGCCTCCAGCTCCTCCTCCAGCTCGGAGATGCTATAATTTTGGAGATGGCGAAACTGTAATGTGCGTCTCACTCACCGTGCCTGCAGCTCCTTGATCTGACGCTGCAGTTTGCCGACCAGGGATTGCTCGTCCTCGAGTCGGGAAGAGACCGAATGCAGTTCGGCCTCCTTTTGCTTCAGCTTGGCGTCCAGATCGGCCTTTTGCTTGTTGATCTCGTCGATGTTCTCCTGGGCAACCTTCAACTCGCCTTCCGTTTTGCGCTTGGCCTTCTCCAACTCTTGCTTGGCACGCTTCTCGCGTTCCACGCTGTCCTCCAAGTCGTCCAGCTGCTGTTCCAACTTTTGCTTCAGCTTGTTCACGTGGTTCACTTTCTCCTCCTCCGCCTGCAGGTCTTCCATCAGTTTGCGGTTCATCTCCTCCTGATGCTTTTTCTCCTTGTTCAGTTTTGCCACGTTCTCGTCGGCCTGCGCCATCTCGTCTTGCAGCGAGCGAATGTTGTGTTCGCGTGCCTGCTTCTCCGATTCCGCCTTGCGCAGCGACAACTCCATGTCTTGCACGTTCTTCTTCAGGCTCTCGATCTCCTGCTCGCCCTTCTTGCGCACGCGCTGCAAGTCTGCATTGCGGTCCTCCATCTCACCAAGCCGGTCCTGCAAGTCGCCCAACTGACGGTCGAGGTCGTTCTTCAACGACTGCAGCTTGTTGGCACGTTCGTCCGACTCCTGCAATGCAGCCTTCTCCTTTTCCAGGTTGAGGAACAGCTGAAAATCCATTGATTATTAGAGTAGACCACCTCTCCTCCGTCACCTGGTTCTTCTCTTCGACAAGTCCTGCCACCTGGCCCTCCAGTTGCTGGCGGTTGCCCTCCTCCCGCTTCAGGTTCTCTTCCAGCTCCTTGATCTTCTCGATGAGCTTCTCCATCTCCTCCGCCTCCTTGCCCTGCTTCAACAGCGGCTTCACCTTTCCGTACAGCTTGAACCAGTCCCAGTTCCGCAGAGTGCACCACGATCGGATGTTGCGCTGCAGAATGAGCAGTCCAGCGCGCTGCTGGATGCGCCGCTTCACGTCGGTCTGAGCCAAGTACCAACGGATCTTGGACTGGAATGCGGTCATGATGATGGCCAGCTTCTCGTCACGCAGATCCTCCAAACGCGCCAGCACTCCGGCCTTGAAGAACACCTTGGTGTTTCCCAGCTTGAACTCCTCATCCTTCAGATTGCTCTCATTGCAGAGACGGTCCGTGATGGCCTTGCTGGCCGCCTTCTCGTCGCTGGAGCTCTTTGCCTCTTCCGCAGCCAAAATGGCATAGCGGTGTTTGAAGTCGGGGTAGACCATTCGGTTCGGAAATCCCTTGCGGCAGATACGGATTCCCTCGAGCACACCGTTGCAAGTCAGCTGGTTAAGCACCAGCGCCGAGTCGATCAGACCGCTGGTCTTCTTCTCGTTGGGGATGATGCAGCGGATGAAGTGCGGGTGCGTTTGGTAGAGCATGTTCATCAGGTTGTTCAGCGACTCGCGGTACATCATGGACACGGTCATGAAGGAGGAGGACTTGCCCTTCTTCTTGCCGCCGCCTTGACCGGACTTTGCCAGCTCGGCCGCCTCCTCCTGGGTCACGTAGTCCTCGAAGATTGCCAGCATCAGATCGTTGTTCTGTGCCGTCTTCAGCACACTGACTGCCGAGTCGTTCAGCGGGTCCTTGTTCTTCTCCAAGAAGTTGTTCGCGTTGTAGCGCACCGTGCCTGCGTAGTGCACGATGGCGAAGTGTGCCTCGGCCTGCTTGCCCTTTGGCGGCTTCGGCTTCTGGAAGTTGGGGTGCTTGCCCAGGTGCTGGTCGTTCAGCTTCTGCACGTAGGTCATGTCGGAAGCCTTGGGCACGATGCACTCTTCGTCCAGCATGGAGATGATGCCCAGCGGCTTCTCAATCAGCTCGATACACGCCTGCAGGTCAAGTCCGAAGTCGATGAAGGTCCAGGCGATTCCCTCTCGTTTGTACTCCTCCTGCTCCAGCACAAACATGTGGTGGTTGAAGAACTGCTGGAGACGCTCATTCACAAAGTTGATCCACAGCTGCTCGAAGCTGTTCAAGTCGAAGATCTCAAAACCTGAAAATTCAATGTCGATCGAGATCGCCACTTCTACAACTAACCAGCAATGTCCAGCACACCGATCCACAGTTTTCGCTCGATGGCCTTTGCGTCCAGGGTTTTGTTGCAACGGCCGATCAACCAGCGGAACATGCGCGCGTATATAGCCTTGGCCAGACCGGACACGGCCCAGCTGACCTGCTCTAGGTTCTGACCCTTGTTCACCCACTCGTTTCCGACGCGCACACGCGGCTTCACCAGCGCCTTCAGGAACGCCTCGTGGTCAATGCCGAAACAATGGGCCACGTTTTTGGCATCTGGCAAGCGAATAGACGTGGTTAATCGATAGAACAATAAAAAATAAATCCAAGTTCCCACCGTCCTCTGTGTCCACCTCGGCCTGCTCCTCGCGGGGCCGCTGCTTGAACTTCATCTCTCCCATGTGCATGATACCGGCCACGTTCTTGTACATGTTGGCCACCTCGTCGTCGCCGAAGCCCATGATATCAAACGCCTCCTGGGTGAGGCGCATTTCCTCCTTGTCGTCCACTCCCTCGATGGTCAGCTCGGCCTGCGATTGGAAGTGGTAGTAGGTCATCTCGTTGGTCAGTTTCAGTTTGCTACGCAGCGATGAGTCGTAGCCGGACATGATTTGGTAGAAGATGTGGTAGCAACGCTCTCCAGGCGCCTATCGGATTTCGTACTCAACGTGCCGAAAGGAGGATTTATTTACCTGTCGCACCACACGTGACTTCTCCAGCAGGTAGTGCTCAATGTCACCACCGGCAAGTTTTCCACCTCCGGAGAAGTGGGAGCGGATGAATTTGCCGAAACGGGACGAGTTGTTGTTACGCACGGTCTTTGCATTTCCGAATGCCTCCAGTACGGGGTTGGTCTGGACGATCTGCTCCTCCAGGGTGCCTCCTTTTTGGCCGTCCGCCTTCTTCTCCGACGCTTGCTGGGTGGCGCCCACGATGGCGAAGTAGGATATCACCTTCTTCGTGTTCTCAGTCTTGCCGGCGCCAGACTCTCCTGTGATCAGCATGGACTGGTTCTGAAAGCTGCTGACGGTGAAGGGGAGTGGTGCTAGGTTTGGGTTGGACCTCCTTGTCCTGCACCATGTTGCGGTACGCTTCATCCGCCACAGCGAACAGATGCGGGGGCCTGATTGTGGGAAATCGAAACTGAGGTGGATCAGCGCCCGGCTCACATCTCGTTACGTCGTTTGCCCATGAAGGCCTTGATCACGGACTCCGTGTAGATCGGCAGCCGCTTGTACGGGTTGATCACCACACAGAACAGACCGGAGTAGGTGTAGATCATCATCGCCTTGTAGCGGTCCTTCAGGTTGGTGAGCACGGACGCCTCGTTCAGGAAGGTCAAGTTTGCCATGTCCTGGAAGAAGACAAGACTTCAGGGATCAAGGACAAGGGGAAAGGTTCGCACGTCGGTCTTGCTGAACTTTGGCGGATTCATCTCTTGCGCCTCCTCCTTCTTCAGCTTCACCTCGTTGCCCTTTTCGGTCACCACCGTGACCATGTCGCCCTCCTGGGACTTGATCTCGCCCCTCACGAAGCCTGCAATTTGCCTCAGTCCGTCCACCCCTGCCCATCTCCAACGGGCCTACCTTCCTCTTCGTCCGGCACCCAGCAGTTCTTCTTCGAGTCGAACGGCTGCGACATGGTTTGGATCTTCTCCTGCTGGCTCACGGCCAGGAACTCGAGACCCGGGTCTCCCTCCAGGTCGGGATAAGTGCGTGCTTCACTCATTCTGGGAAGAGATTCGGTGCAATGTAATCAGGGAGAGAGAGTGGAAGTGTGCGGTAGGTGAGTGCACTCAGCGCGGAATCGAAGAATTAGC
Source organism: Radopholus similis (assembly GCA_013357305.1). Classification (NCBI taxonomy): domain Eukaryota; kingdom Metazoa; phylum Nematoda; class Chromadorea; order Rhabditida; family Pratylenchidae; genus Radopholus; species Radopholus similis. Next base: position 56,873 of record VAHH01000045.1, read on the forward strand.
CCCTGAAATGGATTTGGGAATTGGATTGAATTGCCAGAGAAAGGAGGAGTGAACGCAAAGGAATGGGAATGTGGGGAATGGCGGTGGCCAAAGGAAATGGCCGTGGGCGGGGGAGGATCGAGCAGCAGAGGAGTGTGGGTCTGGTTGGGCCGATGTGCATCGGCGGAGGGGAGGGTTTGCCTCCGGGCCGGGAGGTGAATCAAGCCAGTCTTCCCGACAGATGTCCCTACGGCTGCACACACCCCTAGTCGTGTGGGGGCGTTGTTTCCCGGGAAAGAGGGCCTCATTCCCGTCCGATCTGCCCGAAGCAATTGGCCCGTTGTTTGGTTGTTTGGGCAAGTGCTAGATGCGAGCAAACGCAGCAAGGCGAGCAAACGGCCGGGAATGGGTGGATCGGGAGAGTGGAAACTGGAAAGAGAGAGAGAGAGGGCTGGTGTGGTTGGAATTCACTTGGGACGGCTTCCACTCTACTAGGCTTCTATTTTAAATTTAAACTGCTAATCGTTTATACCACTCTACAAGAAAAATGTTTCCAAATTTTTGAAACTCACCCTAAGCGAAATCACTCACCCATTCAAAGTTCAGTTTTGTATTGGAAAAGATAATCAAAATAAATGCGAATAATACTTAGGAACAGGAAGGGGAAAATGGGGAATTAATTGTGTTGTGGAGCTGGTTGACTGGGGAGCGAGAAAATGGGAACGCGTTTTGTCCATTTATTCACCCGACCATTCGAGCAGCCAAGTCTCTCCCCACAAAGCAGTCGAGTGCCAATTGATCTGTCTTCTCCGCTCCTGGTTCGTCGTATTCCCGCAAAGTGCCTCTTTTTCCCTCCTTCCCCGCCCCATTCCGGCGATTGATCTGCCCGCCAGCAGCAATGGCTTTGGCGAATGCGTTGTGTTGGAGCCTAGTCCCTCTCCGCTTTGTTGGCAGCTGTTGTGCGAAATACACTTTACTCGCCAAAACAGTTGTTGTCCGATTATGTTTGTCGAAACTGCGAAAGACAAAAGCAGAGAGAAGAAGGAATGTGCCTGTTGGCGGTCGGAATGGATGGATTCCTTCGCCCCCCCCCCCCATCCAGTCCATCCATCCATTCATTTTGTTTTCACTCGAACAGCGCCCTCACTGCATAGGCCTCTTCCTGGACACCCAGATCGGCGTCCTCCACGAAAAGCAGAGTCTGGAAAGAAAGAGCTGTTGTTGTTTCGCTAAGGGGGAATGTTGTCTGTTGATATACCTGCGTTTGGAGGGGCCGGGTGGAGGGCGGGTGCAGAGTGATCGCAAGGGCAGCCGAGGAGTGCGGCCCCAGAGGAGGGGGCGAGGCGGAGGGCAGAGAAAGCACACGCTCGTCCGAGGAGCTGAGCCGAAATCGGCGCGCAACGCCCAACGGGTTGTGCAGGGGAATGCGCTAAGACAGCAGACAACAGTGGAGAACTGGAGAATGAGTCACTGCTTGTTGTGGCACCTTTTGAAGGGGAGATTGGACGTCTCCAGGAACGCGCACCTCGAACACCTTGACCACGTTGGGCACCGCTACATTGACGCTGAGCAACCAGTGGCCGAGCAGCGAAACGGTGTCAGTGGCGACCACGGTCACCAGCAGATGGTGCCGTCCCTGGGAGTGGGGCTGCAGCTGAACACACAGGTCGACCAGTGCTGCGGGTGAGGAGGCGACCAAGGCGGGCGGAGGAAGCACACCCAAGGAGTCGGCCGATGAGGCGCTAGCGGGGGCACAGAACACGCGAACCAACTGCCCGTCGACCGGCAAATGGGCCGGCGAGAGTGGCAATTGCACACGCGTGCGCCGGCCCTGCACTGTCTCGACGTGCAGTTTGCCCACCGAGTGGATGGAGAACCTCTGCACCGCCCACAATTGGGAGTGGAACGGGTCCGCGTAGAGGAACACGAGAAACTCGCGCAGCTGGGGAAACTCCCCGACAAGGCACTGCGAACGTCAATCAATTGGCTGTAAGCTTGGCGACAGAAAACATGGCCAACCTCGATGCGCAGCACTGCGGAGGACGGGGCATTCGGCCTCTGCTGGATTTGGGTGAACACCGTTGGGTCAGAGGTGCGTGTGCAGAGAGGCGCCACCGTGGCGGCCAGGGGCACCCCGCGCACCAGTTTGGACTGCTCCTCGCACATCCAGCGATGATGCAGTGACACGAAGGGACGGCGGGTGGACACGCTCAGCTCCAGAATGCACAGGGGAGTGTCGTCGGACACTCGCCGGAAGAAGGCCTGCAATTGGATGGACGATTACCGGACAATTGAGCACCGGACAATTTTGGACAATTGGGCACCAGTTCAAAAACTCGGACAATTGAATTCCGTACCAAATTAGTTGAAAAACGTACCAATATAAGGGAATACAAGGGAATATAGGGGCCGCAAGTATTATTTGGTACGTTTTTCAACTAATTTGGTACGGAATTCAATTGTCCAAAATTATCTGGTGCCCAATTGTCCGGTGCCTAATTGTCCGGTGCGCAATTGTCCGGATTTCTGGTGCCCAATTGTCCGACCACCGGATGGACAGCCCCAATCGTTTGGCATTACGTACAACCAGACTGGACTATTGTGGGCACATACCCTGGCTTCTGTGTTGCCCCAGTCCGCCTCGCTGGTGCCCGACTCCCACCGCAGCACAACGTCCACACTCTCCATTGGCCGCAGTGCGATCCGCCACTCCCCTTCCTCAGCAGCGAACAGCGTGTCCTCTGCCGCGTCTGTCACTCCTTGCTGTCTGCCCAATGTCCGGAAATGACGCAACTCCGCTCCAGAAGTGACCGCACTGAATGGGGATGAATCCGCTCACATTCATCGGCTGCACCTCAGTCTGGTGTCGCTGACTTCTAATGCGCAAACACACTCCTCCGGGAAAGGGTTGCGCAACGGCGAGCGTAAGAGATGCACTTGGCCGCCGATGACGTCCACTCGAATGCGAGTCGTGATCGCGGAGAACACCTGTTCACATAAATGAGTGTCCATCCAACCTTTCCTATCTCATTCTTCAGTCCCACCGCCCTGAGCAATGCCATTGCCTTGCCCTCCCTGCGCATTGCGCGGAACGCTGCCAGCTCTTCGCTGAACAGAAACTTTTTGCTCGCCGCCCCGTTCGCCAACAGCGCTGTGTCGTTTCGGCCCCTCAGCTGCGTCCATTCCCTGACTCTTCGGTCCTCTACCTCTCCAAACAGTCGGGCACTCCTCTGCTCCAGATCCAGCCTGAAAGCGTCAAATTGGGTGTTTTGATCTATATTTGGGTCTTTTTCAATGCTTCGGCCTTCAAAATAAATACTTTTGGAAGGCGAGAAATCGCTCCAGAGGACTCTTTCCGTGGATGATGCTCCTCAGCGAATGCGCCCTTCGCTCTTTCCGCGTCGAGGGAATGGCATCTGCTGGCGGGGATGAGGGAAATGGAAAAGCGGGTCCACTTGTGGGGAGTCCGGTGCACGCCATCCGCAGGTAGAGCAGTCCCCCGAGCGGGCAATCGGCCCCAACGACGGCGGAAGGCAGACCAGTCTGGAGGACGGGACATTGAAGCGAGCAGAGTACGGAGTGGGAGCACTGGCGGAGCAAGCACTGAAGAGAGGGAGGGATTTTACGGAGGAACAATGGGAGCGGAATCCGCAGGAACAGTGGCGTTAAAATGGTGGCATTTGTTTGAGGGTAAACTGAGTGAATGCCTGGAGGGGGACTGAGGCAGTGCCCAAGTGGAGGAGCGAGTCCGTCTCCCACACGTCCAGCTGCATCCGCTCTAGCATCAGGAAGCGCGAAAACTCCGCCATCTCGTCGGCAGCCACAACGAATCGGATCTGGCGGAAATCCCAAACCCCACCAGCCTTGGCCCTTTCATTACGATCAGTCCTGGTGCCCTGCGCTCGGCGCTGCCCTCCTCCCTCCAGAGCGCATCCAGCTCCCGTCCATCGCCCTCTTCCCCACTTGGGTCGGTGAATAAGCTGAAATCGAGAGAATGGGGAAGCAGCGAGTCTGGAACTGACCTCTCGGTGGTGACTGGAGCGAAGCGATAGAATTGGAAAGTGAAGAAGAAACGGTGAACGAATGGATTGCCGCCGAATCTGCGAAATTGGAAAGAGACTGCTTTTGAATTTTAGACTGATCCCACTTTGTGAAGGCCATCAGTTGTATGGCAACTTCGTTCGCCGCCAATCTGTCCGTCGACTCCAGTGCTAAGTTAATTTCCCTTTTTGCCGTCGGATCAACCGGCTTAGCGCCAGAATCCGCAATTGGGGCGAACGGAAAATGGGAGAGACGGAGCAGAACGCGGCGAGGGAATGCGGACACCCTGCGGGACGTGTTCCAAAAAGGATGGGGGAAGGGAGAGAGACACCTGGCTGCGGGCACGTCCACCTCCTGTATGTTCTGCTGCCCCTGCTCGTGCACAATTAGCGCGCTTCTCTCCTTCGGCGTTGTTGGCCGAGAGCGTTTGATAGCGGCCGATTCTAGTTGAAGGGAAATCGGAGAGAGCGTGCCGTCTTCGGCACGCTCCTTTGGATCTTCATCCTTTATCCTTCTGGGGGCAGTTGATGGAGACACAGCTCTGGAGGCAGATGCTGACGATTGTGGACGCGTATCTGGATGTGGAAGCGGTGTTTGCATGGTGGATAGTGCGGACAGTTGCGTCTGATGGTCGTCCTGGGCAAAAACAACAATGTGGATGGTTGCCGAAGTCACTGACTGGAATGGGCACAAAATTAAAGTGCAGCTGCATTTTGGGGCGAGTCGCGGGAGGAAGTTGCTGCAGAGAGGCGGGGGAGCCGGAAAAACTGAGCGGGGAGGAGGACAACTCTCGTAGGAAGAGCCCATCGATGGGCGAGGGACGTGTCCCGCCGACGAGCTGAAAATGGACGGAGTGCGGTGAATGGCAAAAATACCTGTAGAGAGACGGTATCCGCCATTGACAGCTTCCCATTGACACATGGCGCCCATGCAGCCCAGGCGACGCGAAAGAGTCGCGCCTCCGAGAGGATGTCCTTAAATGAATCAAGTTTGGTCATTTACTCGCAGAGAATAATCACCGTTCCCTCACGTCGCGAGCCGACAAGATATTCCAATATGAACACGATTGTCATCGACGGGTCGGCGATCAGATGGCGCGTACGGACACTGTTCCGAGAATACAGGTCGGCGGAAGAAGGTCTGCCCACGCTGCTGTTGTTTGCCTCTCTGCGCCCCAACGAATAGGAGCGTCGTCTGTTGAGATACTGGTCGCCTGTGCTGCGATGGAGCAGTACGCTCGTCGGTTCCTCCGCGAATCCCATTCCGTTATGAGCACCAATCTGGAATTAACAAATGGACTGCCAAATTGACCTCAAAACATGCTTTGAGTCGCTTCTCCAGAATGCATAATGTGCCCTTCTCTGCTAAGGTACGATTGAGTCCGTAGCAGTATTCCCTGGAGAGCATCTCCACAATGAGGGCATCCGACAACTCGGCATCCTGCGATAGCGTCAAATTGTCCAGCACTGCTGTGAAGGTGGGGGGAACTGGATCGGTCGACTGACGAGCAGCAACAGCAAGTTGGAAATGGTACTCGGGAAGGAACTGCGATGGTGGAGCACAAAGACGCAGGGAAGCAACAAGAATAGCGTCCAGCCGCTGCAGATGGGACTGCAACTGGACCAAAGAGTCTCCCAGCAGAAGAGCGCGACAAGAGCCAGCAAAAATGGGAAAACTGCAAAATTTAAGCGAATAAATATGCGGAAGATGCAATCAATTACTTCTGTCCCATCTGACCGCCGTCCGGACCTGGCACTGTGCTCACCAGCATTTGGCTGATCTCGCGCAACGCGATTGCTGTCCAACAAATGACTCGTTTCTCTCTGAAAAAATGTCTAGTGTCCATATCTATTTCACACTCTCAAATCCCCCCCCCCCTATTCGTCCAACCCGTGTAAAAACTCGATGACTGCTACCATGCTTTTGGGTTCAGAATAAGCACGAAAGTTAAGTACGGCATCCAAACGGACAGTGGAACTGCGTGAAGTGCACGCACATCCCCACTGTGAGCCGAAAAATTGGCGGCGGCGAAAGTCGTAGAACGACAACTGGATGGCATATTTGCCGTCGGGAAGCTACAATTGATTGTTTGGTAAATAGATTGCTTGATCTCGGAATTGAAATGATGACCGATTTGAAATCAAGTTTGCCCAACTCCAAAGCATACGCGAGAGAATCCCCTTCTCCGACATCCCTCACCAGCGGCAAATTGGTCGACTCCCTTTTAATTTGGTGGTTGGTAAATATAAATAATTGCAGCAGCTTTATATATCATATATCAACTCACAGCAATTTTCCATACCAGCTGTCAGTGCCCATTTAGGGGAGCAGGAATATTTTTGAAAATTAGGATTACCTAACTCTAAATTATGCTAATAATTATGTACAAGTTACAACCGTACTTATGTATATGAATTAAGATGGACCATCACTGACCCTTCTCTTAAATGCATTAGGTAAAATAAAAAGCAAAACAGAAAATACCATGGCAACGAGCTACTATATATAGAATAACAGACCCTAGATATTAATTGGTAGTCAAGTTGTCATTCATATCTGGCCCAATGCTCATGCCTTTGAGAGTTAAGATCTTGAGGCAACCTCTTGCCCCCCGGATTCGAGAGGTTCGTTATTTTGAAAGCCATAGGGGGGACCTTGGGTTTACAGGTCAAAAATTCAAATCGCATTGTGGTACCATTCGACTCAGCCCGTCGAGACGCGTCAAACCCAAAAGGGTACTCCCTATGGTTTTCGAAATTTCGAACTTCTCGAATCCGGTTAAATAGTAAAATCTAAAATCCGATAAAAAACGATTCCAGGCATGAAGTTATTGTTTCTATTGGTCCTTTTATTTACATCTCAATTTTTTATCGTCATTTCTACCGACAAAAAAAGAGATCAGAATGATGATGATGACAAGCAGGATAACAATCCATTAGCCAAACGAAGAGAAGACAATGTTGTACTTTTAAACACGGATGGAGAAAACGACCTAAACTTACAGACACCTGGTTAGATTTTTTAATAATATTCTTTCGCTTAAAGTCCCAGGTACAGCTGTTGAATTGTCCGGAGAATTCGTCGAAGAAGAGGAAAAAGAACAATCTAAAGAAGAAGTTGAAGGTTTTGAGGAATTTGTCATCGAAAAACGAAGGCCTGGGTTGGTTGTTCTACTTGAAATTGATCCAATAGGGACACTCCATTTAGCGGAATTAATCACAAAGCGGAGTCAATGTACAAGGGAGCCATGCAAATACTTGCGAAAAGGCGTTGGTCTGACATTTTGCAACAAGATATACGGAGTGCATACATGGATCTGGAAGAAGCCGCGCAGTTAGGACACCCAGATGCGCTGAATGTTCTTGCCTTCTCTTATCTTTTTGGAGACTATCGATGGAGCATCGACGAATCAAAACAGATATTCGAGAAGCTGGCTGATGCTGGCTCTCCGAACGCTCATCTGGGGCTCGGTTTCCTTTATTCGACTGGAGCAGGACTAGAAGAGCCAAATTTGGCGCGAGGATTTCTCCACTACACGTTTGCTGCTCTTGGCGGAAATCCTTTGGCGCAAATGGCGCTTGTGAGTAGAATTTCAATAGCCGAAACAATTTTCGATGCAATCAGGGTTATCGCTTTGGCCATGGCGTTGGTACAACTCAAAATTGTGAAAATGCGTAATAATTTTGAATACCTCTTCCGTCTTTTTAATTGCATGATTTAGATTGATCTGGTATAAAAAAGTGGCAGACAAGGTGGCTTCGAAAGTTAAATTGACGGGAACGCCTTCCATCCAGCGAATTAGAATTCCAGATGAAATTGTAACCTTTATGTAATTATGCTAATTTTATTTATTTTAAATATTTGGCGCAGGAATCTTCATCCATTACTGGAACCATCCTCGACAATAACGTATTTTCCTACTACAAGTATCTTGCCGAAACTGGCGATATGCAAGCAATTGTAAAAGCAATTTTCTTATTGTAAGCATCGATTCCAAGACAATTTTATTTAGCTAGGCCTTGCGCAGCTTTATTTGACCGGAGGAAAAGGAGTCGCAATGGATCTGGTAAAATCACTAAATCTGTTGCTAAATTCTCTAATGTTTTCAGAGTGCTGCTGCTAAATATTTTACAATCGCCGCCGATGCGGGAAACAGCCAGGTCTCGTTTCTCCTGCTGAAAATTTCGAAATCACCGGGGAATTTCAGGCCAATGGATATCTAGGCAAAATGTACCTGGAGGGCACATCGGCCACTCCACAGAACAACATTACAGCCTTTCAATATTTCAAAAAGGCTGCAGATAAAGCAAGTTGCTTGTGAACCTGGTGTTGAGTCCATTTTAACAGGGAAGTGCCATTGGGCAGGCCGGTCTGGGCGTGATGTTCCTTTACGGATACGGCGTAAAACAGGAGCCGCAGAAAGCGTTGAAACTGTTTGCACTGGCTGCAGAACAGGGGTCTCCCGACGCCCAACTGCATTTGGGGCAGATGTATTACCGCGGAATGGGCGTGAACAGGCAGGCACCAACCAGCTAGGCGTAGCCTGTTCAACCGCCGCTTTAGGGACTTCAAGCAGGCGCTAAAATATTTCCAACTCGCGTCCCAGTCTGGCCACGTCCTTGCCATCTACAATCTTGCCCAAATGCACGCCAAAGGCACGGGTGTCCTACGCAACTGTCGTTTCGCAGTTGCACTCTACAAGAATGTCGCGGAAAGGGGCCGATGGGGCGAGCGCTTTATGGATGCGTATATGCGCTATCAAAGCGGTGCAACCGATGAGGCTGCGTTTCGCTACCTCTTTTTAGCGGAATTCGGCTATGAATCGGCTCAAACAAATTTTGCCTATCTGGTGGATCGCGAAGAAACCCAACTGTTCTCGAAGGAAGAGGCGTACCGAAGGGCCTACATGAACTGGTACTACATACTAAACAGTTAAAGATTGTGTGTCTAAAATGGCCCACTTAGGCTGAGGGCGGCCAACCAAGACTACCCGGTGGCGCGAGTCAAACTTGGGGACTACAAATACTATGGGCTCGGCAGTGAGGCCAATCTGGAAGAGGCGGCTGAACACTATAAAGTGGCCGCCACTTCGCACCAGAACGCTCAAGCGATGTTCAACCTCGGCTATATGCACGAGCACGGCCTCGGAGTCCAGAAAGATTTGCATCTTGCGAAGCGCTATTATGATATGGCGGCCGAGACGAGCACAGAGGCGGTTTGGCCGGTTTCAATGGCGCTCATGAAATTGAAGCTGGAATTTTTCCTCGACTATGTGTTGATGGCGAGTCGATCTCCCCGAATCGCCCATTTATGGTTCTCACTCCATTCCAGAATTTTGCCAGTCGAAGTCCCTCACTGAATTTGCTTGATACGCTGCTCGGGCCAGATTGGGATCTGTACGTCATGAGTCTGATTATCGGCCTGATCGTCTGGCTGGCCTACTGCTACTTCTTCCGGAACAGACAAAATGGCGCAGCGCAGCAGCCATAGGGAGAGAGTTTAAAAGCCTCAATGTTACTGTGATTCCTTTCCTCAAAACATGCACTTTTTCAAATCGTTCGCCCTTATCACTCTTCTGGATAACAGCAGACTGTTCAAAAATATTTTTTTAACCACTTCGGGTATTTCATAAAAATTTTCAATGGCAAAAAGTGAAGCGAAAAATTGTTATTGCACTCAGTTAATATTTGATAATTTTTTAAAGTTTTGTCTTTTTTTAACATTTTTAAGTCAAAATGCTCAATAAATTGCTTTCCCCCACACTCGGATACCTTCCTGTTCTCGTCCAGACACGCCCCAAAGCCAATACGGTTAATTTCTTCCAGCGGCGGACTGCCGACGTTCTCTGGAAGACAGTGACCGCGATTTCGACGACAGGCGCCAAAAGGGGTCGGAATGCAACGAGGCAGTCGCAACGGCCAATGCCAATGTTTTACAAAGTGGGCTCACTCAAATCAAGCAAGTCTCGGCCATTTTAGCGACCTAAATGATTCTTTTGCCAGGCCCTTTGCGAGTTCGCTACCCCGGATTGAATGCGCCGTTTGAGAACACCACAGGTCGAGAGCCAATGTTTATAGAGGAACAGACCGAACCGGAGAAAGAACAGGCACTCCGGGTGAGGAATAAATTATAACGAATTCATATGTTTAGAACATATGTCCGCTTAGGTGGTCAGAAATTTGGTTGTAGAGAAAGGCAAGATGAAGAGGAAACGCAACAAGGAGAAATTGACGTCTCTGGAGAGAGGCTTCAGCGGAGGGACTTTTATGGGACAAAAGCTCGGTCCTCCACCAACGGTTGACGGCACATCGATGGACGACTTCCAATGCGTCTGTCTGCACTTTGACCGGATCTGCAGAATGGACAGTGTGCTGGGACGGCGATACATAATGCGGGCTCTGGTCTTCGTCGGAAATGGAAAGGGAATTGGCGGTGGGTACCCAAGCCTTCTCAGTTTTCACTCTTCAGAGTGATTAATAGGTTATGGGATGGCAAAATCGCAAAACTTCAAAACGAACTTGGCCATTTCTCGGGCCATCAAGAAGGCGTCCAGGAAGCTGTTCCATGTGGAGCTCTATCAGGATAGGACACTTTACCAGGACTTCTTTGCCGAGTGCCGTAACACGCGCATTTATGCTCAACGCATGGTTGAAGGTTTTGGAGTCCAGTGTCATCCGCGATTGATCAAAATTTGCGAGGTGGAAAACGCCACGAATTTTCAATAATCGGTCCTCCAAATTAAGCTGCTCGGCATAAAGGACATTTACGCTCGGGTCGAAGGAAGCTCTCACAATTATCACGCACTTACGTATGCATTCATTACCGGCCTGCTCCTGCAAGAAACGCACCAGAGTCTGGCAGAACGGACCAGATTGAACGTTGTGGAAATGAGCAACAACAGAATGTACTTCCCAAAAATTGTCGCCTCGCCACTGAAATCGCCTGTCAAGCAGGATTATGAAATGACCGGAAAGGAGAGACTGAAATTGGACGACTACTACGGCGAGGGACGTCATCCGCTTCGCAAGGCGCCGAGGAAGGAATTTTTCGAGAATACTCCAGCACATTTACACGCAGTTTGGCGCAAACATCCGTTCAGAAACATGGAACAAGCAAGTTTTGGGAATATTCATCATTTTTGGATTTTTTGTTTAAGGTGATCATTAGAATGTTGGCCGATGACCAAATAAAGCGATGGACCAGACGGGAACGCTACATGTGGGCTCAGCGGGAAAATGAACGGGTCATGTGCGGAGAGAGGCCCCTCCCCGAGGGGCTTGGACTTGCAAATGTTGTGAAGCACAAAGAGGAGGCGGAGGGGTTCTAGGCCAAATCTGAAATTGTTGCTAGGATGCACTTTTTGTTATAATTGTACCTTCTTAATCTTAAGTCTCATGATTTATTGAAGAATGAGCAAGAGGCGATTTGATTCTTGGCCACCTCCATTTCTCATATTTATCGCCCAGAGAGAATTTAGCCAATTTTTGTTTAATATGATGGATGAGAATGACAACAGACTTCTTTGCAACATGCACTTCTGCTGGTTTATTTCCTTCCCACCGGTATGCGGTCCTTCATCATGAGAACCTAGAGTGAAGCGTGTTACAACGGCCGTAATAATCATTGGTCCCACCTTCATCAACTTCATTGCTGGCGCTCTCTTCTCGAGCGGATGGCGGACTCCGGCAATGGCGTCCATTGGCCTGGACGCGTACAAATCGCCTTTTTGAGGCAGCAGATCTGATACAGCGGAGTGAACTATATTTGAATGTTGCAGAATGGCGCTTCACAGCCTATTAGTTGGTCCTGCCCACTCACCAAATTGTCCCTCCAAGTAACAGTCCGGGAATCTGGAACTCATTTCGTCGAGGCATTCACCATCTCCTTGACAAATCCCTGCAATCACACGGCAGGACACTAAAGGGGAACGATGGTTATGCATTGCGTTTATTTTTAATTTGTTGTCAAAGATTTATTTGAAGCTATTTTAAAAAACAACTCACGGAGGAACTTTGGATTTGCTGTTGCGAATAGAACGCTTGCGAAAGATATGAGGAGGAACAGCGAGAGTGTGGAGGTGTTGGAAAACGACGACATCCTGGTGCTGCTGTGACGAATTTGAGATGAAATTGGGATGCGCGTGGATGAGAGTCCTGCTGCTGTTGGCGTCGAGTGGAGTGGCGAATGGCACAAACACTTCGCCTATTTGGCAGCGGTTGGCGGCTTATCTCCTCCCTTCCCCTCCACGATGGATGCACACTCCCCGCCCCCTCGCGTCCGCGGAATCATCAATCCAATCTCTCCACGTCCCGATACATTTGCCTCACCCAAATAATGAGAGAGAGACACACCATAATCCTTTCTTTCGTCCCTTGTTCGTTTCCATCGGCAGTTTTTGCACTCATTACCAGTCTCGCTTCTCAAAGGTGGCGGATGGCTTTTCATAAAACAAATTCAATTTTTCTCTCCATTCCGCCCTAATCCAGTCCCCTTTCCACTTTCCTTTATCCCCTCCTATCCGAGGTAGGTGCCAACAATGTGCAGCAGGAAGTACCAAATGTAGGGGAGGGGAGTCAGAATTTATTAAGCGAACAGAAAACGCATCAACGTAGAAATGTGTTTGCGTCAAATTGACGAGCCGAGAATGGCGCTAGCTGTACTGCGTAAGTACGGAGGAAAAGCAGAGGACGCATGGAAGCGAAGAAGGAGGTAGATGTCTATGCGTGATTGAGGCACATCCTTTTGCAGAAGGCTGACGAACGAATGGGCTACGCAACCAACGGATGGATGGATGGATGGATGAAATGGTGACGGATTGGGTGGCAAAAGAGCACTGGGACGAGAAAATGGAGATTGAGTGAAGACTGTGATAAATGGGACGGCGGAAATGATGCAAAGATCGAAGTGGGGGAAGACCAACAGAAGCTGGCAGAGATGAAAGAGAAGGCCATTTATAGCTCGTAAACAGGTGGTGTTGTGTGTGCTGTGTGGACATATTATAGTACGTTACTAGGATGCCATAAAATGAGTGCTACTCCAACAACAATCCGGAAGTTTATTCACGGATTAAAAGTGCTTTTTCGGTTTGGTCAATTAATATAAAGTAACATTGTACATAAGTACATATGCAGATATTGTATTCGACATGTAGACCTTACCTTACCTATTTTGGTAATAGTAATAGGTAATCGATGCGGTTGAATTGTTAAATTTAATTGGACTGAGACAACAACAGTATCCTCCAAGTAATTCATCATTCGTCTTGTTCTGCCGTTCATTTCCATTCATTCATTTATTCTTTTTCCTTTCCCATCGCCCGTCTATCATTTCGGCGCAATTTTTTGTGTTTGTGTTCATCTCGCCCATCCTCTGTCAGCTGTCACTGTCCATCCAACCACATTATGCTAAAGGGGAGAATAACGTGGGAATGCAGAAAAGGGGGAGGAAGGACAGTAATTATTGGATCAACGGCAGATTGGCAAACCTGGCGGCGGGGCACCAAATGTTGCAGCAACTTGGGTTTGGAATTATTTGGCTTAACCGAAGACCAATTCAAATGACAAATACTCGCAACCTTTGTTCTTTTCGCCATTTCCTCCTTGGCAATTTTTCCCACCTAGATGAAGCTGCGTCAAGGGAAAAGTGCTAACAGCTAATAGGTGTGCAACTGTGTGCCGGTGTTTCCGTTCCGCGTACTCCATTAGCATCATAATTGCCCCTCTGCGTGCATTATTGCACTGCTCCATTCACGTTCGCCCATTATCAGATCCACCCTTGCATCTCGACTGTCTCCCGCCCGATCCCCGCATATGTATTATGTACATTCCCAGCTCCATGTTCCCACGCCCTTCTTTCTCCCCACCAACCACCCATAACCGCTACGCTACATCCCGCCCCTTTCCTCGATCCGATCCATTTCCTTCCATAATTTCCAACTTATAGAAAGAGCCACTTTCTTGTGATGGAAACACATCGCTCTGTTTCATTTTTATCCCGACTTGCGCAGAGGGAACCCAAAAATGGTGTTGGAGGAGTGAGTGAGCGGTGTGGGGGACTCGCTCATCTCGGGCGCGCCAAAAAACTACAGCGAGTTCATCCATCACCCAGAACCAATCGACCCGACTCGGCCCTTCTCCGCCCCTGCGATCTCTCCTGCCTGTCCCCCCGCGCTTTGCTCTCCGGCGAACAGGGACTGGGGGAGTAGGAATGAGGATGATCGAACCACCCGGCCGGGCGGAGGGTTACTGCAAAAAAGGAGTGGAGGATTGGCGAAGACAAACAACCGCAATTGCTGGTTCTGTGATTGTGTCCCCTCTCCCGCACCTTTCCCGTCCTCCAGCAGATCACTGCTCTCTGCTGCACCGCTCACGGCAATATTTCCCGCATATCGGATTTCCCTCCTTCCCCTGTGGCGGTACTGCCTTTGATCCGACCCTCCAGACTGTCTTCCGCCAGAGGCGCGGCCCCTTTGAAGCGGACTCAGGTTTCGCTCCGTGGCCGATGACGCTGCGGTGGTGGCCAAATTATTTTCTCTCACTCGCACAGATATTCGTCTTTGAGTGGCATTTTTCGGCTTTCCAAAATTTTCTAAACCCACAGTGGGCTTCTCCAATCGTTCTGTCTGTTTCTGTTTACTCGAGAAAGAATAGAATTGTTTGGTAGAGAGAAGGAAGGGGAGGAGATTGATGTTTTGCGGTCGTCTTTGACCGCATTCGGAAAGGGAAGCCCTTTGGGCCCAATTAAGGGGACAAGCAGAGGGACAATAGTCGAGCAGCCGCCAAAAAGCAGGGGACACACTTACACTTATGGATGGGCTCCCGAGGGCACAAGGAGGACACCCAACCCCGCCTGACTTGTCGTTGGCCAAAATGCTCCTCTCCCCCTTTAATTGCCGACCGTTTCCATTTGCAGAAAGCAATCTTTCCCCTTTTCAGCGTAAAGTTCGAATCATTTCTAAACTGGTTGAGAACACTTCTATCTCATTTACCTCGCCCATTCCCTACCCCATCCATGCCCAGCTTCAACTGGATCGCCGAAGCAACTTCTTCCCTCACACAACAGCAACAACATCACTCCCGTCGAGAGAGAAGAGACAAGTGCGCCAAAAAGAGTCCAGCCAAACTCCTTCTGCTTGTGCTCCTGCTTTCTCATATTAACAGCGTTTCCTCTACTTCTTCCTCACCCAAAGTGCCGTTCGCGTCGTCAGAAGAAAGATTGCTGCTGCGCAACATATTTTTGCGCAAATTTGGACTGGAATCGCTGGGAGCAAGAATGCAGAATGAGAGCAAGCACAGTGGAGAAAGGGAAAGACGCCGAGTGCCAAACTACATCTGGACAATCTACGAGCGACACAGTGCCAACCCGGAGGCAGAGACCATCCGCCATTACACGCCCAACACATATTCAGTGAATCGGACAGACAGTGGAGAGGTTTTTGTGCGGATGGCATTCAATCTGAGCGCTACTGGGAGGGATCCGTACAAGGCAAGACATTCAATCATTCCTTTGGAAAATGGGCACACATTTCAGGAACAAATTGTGCGGGCAGAACTGCGCTTGCCCGAAATGCGGGCCAATGGAACGATGCGGGTGTACAAGGTGGAAAAGAGTGGAGAGGTGCCTTCTTCAGAAAAGGGCATTGAGTGTGGAGACAGGGAGTGGATGGACGTCAGTGCTCTGCTGGAAGAAGACTCCAACGAGCAGGTGAATTCAAAATTGGGGAATCATTCTGAACCCACTAAAGGTGTATCTGGCACTGAGCTTTCCATCGACTGGCGCAACCCCAGAAGAGTTTGGATCGATGGCATTGATCATTTACGCAGATGGTGAGGAACGGACTACAGAAAAGGAGAAGAACGTTGACAAAAGGAGGTCGAAGAGGTGGGTGAACTCGCAACAGAGCGGAGAAGACACGTCGTCATCTGCGGCAGCGGAAAATAGCAGCAGACAACGCAAACACAGGACACACCGAAGACCGTCTTCAAAGCAGAATGCAATCACAGGGGGCCAGTGCAGGAGGGCAGAGTTGTACGTCGATTTTGGAGAACTGAACTGGAACGATTGGATCATGGCACCAGGTAATTAATTAATTAACTTATTACATACCTACTTTATTGATTAACCATTAAAATATCCTCAGCTGGCTACGAGGCTTACCAATGTCGTGGTCGTTGCACCCATCCAATGCCTTCCAACCTGAACACTACCAATCACGCCATTGTCCAATCCCTCATGCACTCCATTGATCCGTCAGCCGTCGCAGCACCGAGTTGTGTCCCCGTGAAGGTAAGATATCCGAATTTATAATTGTAAACATACCCCAATGGCTCCAGATGAGTGCCATTTCCATTCTGTACAAGGACGTGAACAACGTAATTGTTGTCAAAACCTATGCCGATATGCGCGTGGATGCTTGTGGATGTCATTGAGCAGCAAAACGAAATCATTCCATCCCACACTCTCATCTCTCCTTCAAAATGCAATGTTGTTGAACTCAGTGTGATTCAGCCACCACTTGTTCGCTCTCTCCTTCTAGGTTGGCCGTCTCGTCTTGCTTCAATTTTTAATTTTTGTCGTTCGGGTAATCCTAATCCCGTGCAATTTTTATAACGAAAAAAAGACATGGGAATCGATCTCACTTTCTAAATTCACATTACTCCTACCCTCTACCCTTAATCTGTTTTTTATGAAATATGAATTGACAAATCATTTTTCGCTTCCATTTTCCACAGTACAAATTTCAAGTAAACAATAAACATTGAGCCCCGCCCTCTCCCTCTACACCCTATTTATTCCTATCTCCTCACTCAATCCATAAATGATAAAGTATAACTTTATGAGTTATGTTATGACTTATGATTTAATATGAATTATGATTAATGAATTAATGATTACTGATTAGTATAATCAATAATTAATAAATTATATATAGTAAGTGGTTTTTTAATTATTTAAAAATTTGCCAAATTCGGCCACATTTATCATTATTTTACCTGTCAATCGTCACATTTCTTAGTTTTTGTGATTTTAAATTTTTTATTTGAATATGTAAAGTTGTTTTGTTTATTCTTTATTTACTTGGTTATGTAATAATCTAATAATGTAATATGTAATATCTAATATGTTAGCTTTAGCCATTTTCACTCTCCGAATCTGAATTCTCGGCGGGAACTGGGAAGGGATAGTTTTATTTGTTCTTTGGCGCAGAACTGTGTCGGCTCTGTTTTAGCTGATCCTACATCATTTCAATGTCACACGCGCACATGACCCTAAGCTTTTTGCACTATTTCTACTCGCTCCAACTTCACGAAAACGCATACGCAACGCGCAACAGTGCAAAGCGCGTTTACATTTGCTTTCTTACACCCATTTACCCTAATCAATGTTCATAAATCATAATATCTTTATTTAGGGTATTGCAACGTGAAGAAATTACAAACTGCATAGAATCCGATTTTTTTTCATTTCAATCATTCAGGAAAATGTTTGCGCTACTCGCAAAGCGCACTCTTTCCACATCCAAACACTGGCTCCAGTCCGCAACAGCTGGTTCGCGTCTCACTGCCGAACCCTTCATGAACGGCACATCGGGCATGTACATCGAGCAAATGTACGAGAGTTGGCTCACAGATCGCCACTCAGTCCATAAAAGTTGGGATGCATTCTTTACCAATGTCCACGCCGGAGCAGCACCAGGCGAAGCTTTTCAGGTTTGCCTCTTTTTAAAATGAGAGTTTTAGTAGCTATCTATATCTTGGTTCTGATTTTAGTCTCCGCCTTCACTCTATCCAGAATACGGGGTGGGTGCCGCCATTCCACATGCTACTGTGGTTCCTCGTGACATGACGCAAGTTCAACCCACTACGGCAACACAGGTGATTCCGGCAGATGATCTCACGCGAGTTATCAATGACCACCTCAAAATACAATTGCTGATCCGGAGTTATCAGGTTTTCAAGAATTTAATTAAAAATAAAAATATTCTTGAAAGACTCGTGGACATAACATTGCTGATCTTGATCCTTTGGGCATCAATAGCGCTGATCTTGATGACACAATTCCACGCGAATTAGAGCTTGACTTCTATGGATTCACGGAACAGGATTTGGATCGGGAATTCCTTCTACCACCGACCACATTTATTGGTGGAGATAAGGCCACACTTAAACTCCGCGAAATTGTAGACCGACTTAAGGTTAATAAATTTAATTACTATTAATCATCTCATGCTGAATAATGTTGCAGAATATCTATTGCAACGCTACGGGCGTAGAGTACATGCATTTAACAAATTATGAGCAACAGGATTGGGTGCGCAAACATTTCGAGGCACCACGTGTCACCGAGTTAACACCAGCGCAGAAGAAAGTGCTCTTTAAACGATTGATTCGTTCCACCAAATTTGAAGACTTCCTAGCGAAAAAATGGCCAAGCGAAAAGCGCTTTGGACTTGAGGGGTGCGAAGTTTTGATTCCAGCAATCAAACAGGTCATTGACTGTTCCTCCTCGCTCGGCGTTGATTCCATTGTGTAATGGAATTTAGTATTTCCTTGCTCCAAGAACACCGTTTCAGCATTGGAATGCCTCATAGAGGTCGACTGAACGTGCTTTCGAATGTTTGCCGCCAACCCCTGAGTACGATTTTGTCTCAGTTCAGTACGCTGGAGCCAATGGATGAGGGCTCTGGCGACGTGAAGTACCATTTGGGTGTGTGCATTGAGCGTTTGAACCGCCAATCGCAAAGGAATATCAAGATCGCGGTGGTGGCAAATCCTTCTCATTTGGAAGGTTTGAAAGTTCATCCAAATGAATAAAGATAAGCTTCAGCGGTCGACCCTGTGGTGCAGGGAAAAGTGCGCGCCGAGTCATTCTACAGCAATGATATGAACTGCGACCGTCATTTGGTGAGTAATCATCTCCGGAGATGATTTGGTCTAAGTTCATTTCAGGCACTCGTGTTGCATGGAGATGCTTCATTCTCGGGTCAGGGCGTTGTAATGGAGACGTTCAACCTTAACGACTTGCCCAACTACTCCATTTTCGGCGCAATCCACATCGTTGTCAACAATCAAATCGGCTTCACTACCGACCCGCGTTCGTCTCGGTCCTCGCCCTACTGCACAGACGTGGGACGCGTTATGGGAGTACCGATTTTCCATGTCAATTCAGACGACCCAGAGGCGGTTATGCACGTTCGCAATTGATCAAATTTTCAGAGAATCAATTAATACAATGCCAGGTTTGCAATGTGGCGACGGAATGGCGCAAGGAATTCAAGAAGGATGCGATCATCGACCTTGTCTGCTACCGCCGTTATGGACACAACGAGTTGGACGAGCCGATGTTCACTCAGCCACTCATGTACCAGCGCATCAAGCAGACAAAGCCAATTTTGGAACAATACCAAAAAAAGATTCTGAAAGAGGGAGTGGCGGACCAGGAGTATGTGAACGAGGAACTCAGCAAATACGGCTCCATCCTGGAGGAGGCGTACGAAAATGCGAAAAAAATTACGGCAGTGCGAAACAGGGACTGGCTGGACAGCCCTTGGGACGACTTCTTCCGGGACAAGAATCCACTCCAGCTGCTTCCGACGGGGATTGAGCGCGTTAATCTGGAGCAAATTGTGATGAAGTTTTCGCAGATTCCCGAAGGGTTCAATCTGCATCGTGGTTTGGAACGGACACTGAAGGGTGATGCGAATTTATAAAGATAGAATCAATTCAGTGGTTTGGTTTGTTGCAGGCCGTCGTGAAATGTTTGCTGAGAACAGTCTTGACTGGTCGATCGGGGAAGCTGCTGCCTTCGGTTCTCTGTTGAAAGAAGGTGGCACACAAATAAACATTTTTTCTATTTTGATGCTTTAGGCATTCATGTGCGCTTGTCTGGCCAAGATGTCGAGCGAGGAACATTCTCTCACCGACACCACGTGCTACATGACCAAAAAATCGACCAAAAAGTGTACAATCCGCTTAATGACCTTAGCGAGACGCAAGCCGAAGTTGCATATTCATCATCCTTTGAATGCAATTATTCCATTTTAGTACACCGTATGCAATTCGTCGCTGAGCGAATATGCCGTCCTGGGATTCGAACTCGGCTATTCAATGGTGAACCCCAACTCGCTGGTCATGTGGGAGGCACAGTTTGGCGACTTCTCCAACACCGCACAGTGAGTAAACTGATTTTAGCGAACAGCACTTTGTGTCTGCATTAAGGTGTGTCATCGACCAGTTCATCTCAAGTGGCCAATCCAAGTGGATCCGCCAATCCAATTTGACGCTGTTGTTGCCGCACGGCTATGAGGGAATGGGACCTGAGCACAGTAGCGCGCGTCCGGAGCGATTCCTTCAAGTAGGTTTTCTGTTTGGGCTCCATTGGATTTTCTTTCATCGGCATGTTTCTAGATGTGTAATGAGGACGACGGGATTGGGCTGAGTGACAATCCTGACGTGAAATTCGAGAACGGGAGCGTGTCGTTCAGCGAAACCTTTGCTGCGCGCCAACTTCATGAAACAAATTGGATCGTGGCAAATTGCACTACGCCTGCCAACTTCTTCCACCTTTTGCGTAGACAAGTTTATCTTCCATTCCGAAAGCCGGCCATTGTGTTCACGCCAAAGGTAGCAACTATCCGTTGAGTGTAGTAGTGTGGCGAATGGATTTGATTCCCTCAGTCCTTGTTACGTCACCCACTCGCGCGTTCTCCTATTGAGGACTTTTTGGCGGGCACCCAATTCAAACGTGTAATCCCGGAAGAGGGTGTTGCAAGCCAGAATCCAACGTCCGTTGAGCGCCTAATTTTTTGCACTGGTATACCAAGCATATTGGATTATTAATAATAAAAAATTTGTGTAATTTTGAAGGAAAAGTTTACTACGACATTTTGGCTGAACGCAAAAAACTGGGATTGGAGGAAAAGGTTTCGAAAGTTTTTAATACTTAATTTTTATGTTTGTCTAAACCGTAGGTGGCGGTTGTTCGCGTGGAGCAGCTGAGTCCATTCCCGTATGATTTACTGATCACCGAGTGCAACACCTACGCGAATGCCGAGCTCATTTGGGCGCAGGAAGAACACAAGGTGATCATTTTTCCACATTTTTTTTACAAATACTGTTTTAGAATATGGGCGCGTGGGGATTCGTGCAACCGCGTTTCCTCTCCTTCCTGAAGCTGTGGGTGTAAACGGATAGGTTTTCACTCCTTTTTAAGGAACAATCGGGGACTTTTGTACGCGGGACGCAAGCCTAGTGCATCGCCTGCCACCGGCAACAAGTTCATGCACAAGAAGGAGCAGACCGGAATGTTGGACGCAATTTTGGCGAAACCGGTGAATTGAGATTGGATGATTTGAATGACGATTAGGAATCAAGCTTTACTTGTTTATCATATTTACCATCCAGTTGTCAAAGTGATCTAGTTCCATATTTCCTATTTCCATGTTTGCATACTAGTAGATTCAACTCCATCCAAAATAAATTGAGCTACCGTGCAACTTGGAACTGATATTTATGTGAAATATGAAATTGATAATGCTGCTGTTGTTTCCAACTTAATTTGTCGGTCATGAACGAAAACGATAGTTTATCCTTAAAGCGAATAAGAGATTAATAATAATAACTAGGGCTGGGATTTTTAGGTTTTTACCTATTTGTTCTGCGTATAGGTGCTGCTGAGTTATGCACAAAAAACACATCAAATGACCCCCTTCTTCAGTTCGTTTTCGAGTTTTGATCACCTATTTTGGCCTTCTGCACCTATTTTAGGTTTGCTCACCTATTTGGACCTTTTTCAACCTATTTTTCCCCATTTTTCACCTATTTAGGTATTTTGAAGAAAAAATTGATATTTTAAATTTGAAACTAACATTGGAATTATGCCAAAATTGCCTAAACTATCGACAAAATTGCTTCGGAATTGCGAATGTCAAAAAGGTTTTCTTGAAAGCTCCTTATCGCGTGAAGCGTTACCATGAACTCTGTCCAGGGCTGCCCTTACCCCCCCCCCCCGAACCCATCACAACCCGTTGGGGGACGTGGCTTGATGCTGTTTCATTTTATGCGACGCATCTCGATGACGTAAAAAAGGCATGTCTTTGAATTTTGCACATTCCAATAAGATTTGTTGAGCGATCTTTTTCGGTTTACATCATTAACAGATCCCTCAACTGCTGGAACAGTCTCCCATCCTCAATTGTTCAAGCCAAAACCATAAACCAATTCAGACATCTTACTTCAATTCACCTCTTAGCCCAACCATCATCACCATTCATATATTACTAACAAATATCACCCCAAA
>VAHH01000046.1:0-78882 GCA_013357305.1 Radopholus similis
ACAAAATCGGTTCGATTGAACCCGAGTTATGGTCCGTCAAAGTCGCTGGGGCTGAAACGTCTGGCGCTGAAACGAACAGGTCCGAAAAATTAATTTCCATGTCCTTTCGGAGCCTGAGATGGCCAAAAATGGATCAATCGAAAATCGGTTTTGGGTTATTTGTTGCTTATTATTTTTTAAGATATATACCTATTAGCTCATTAGTCATTACTCACTATAGACGGGTCTCGACAAGCTGAATGAATGACACCAAATTAGGCCGTTTTTCTGACCCTGACCATTTTCAACAAAGTTATGACCTTATGAGGTTATGAGTTATGACCTTACTTATGTTTGGCGATTTGAATATTTTAACCAGAAGACCCAAAAGGGTTCGCCCAATGGTTTTCAAAAATTCGAACCTCTCAAAATCGGTAAAAATGCTTTTCACGCCTTTTCCCATCTGCATACAGATAAGAGATAACAGATAACCAATAAGTATCCAACCTTTTTTCAGGTTAAATATATAATAACAATATATACGACCAATTGATGGAAGCACAGACAGATATAAACGCTGCAGAGACAGAAAATGGAGGAAGGCGAATTTCTAAGCCGAAAAGGCAATATTCGCCCACACTGGATGTTAGCACAATTCGCGCACCAAAAAAGGTTCATCAGCAGCACGTCAAAGAGAAAACTGAAAAACAACATGGTAAATTCCATGCTGAGGAAAAGGCGCTAATATCGGCATACCTGATGCAATCTCGAGAAAGTTCTCTTGCAAGCCAAAGCAATGGGATGTCGGATGAGGAAGAAGACGGTGTTGACACGATTTCGCAAAGGGACCTGCGAACGCAGCTGGAACAAATGATCAAAAGGGACTTCAAACTGCCTCGCTATAAGGACATCCCAGTTGTCAATGGCGGCGGTCCTCACAGCAACTATCAAAACATAAGCGCCTATTTTGACGAAGATTCCACGGATGAGCAAGAAGAAATAAAGGTTGTCAAGCCGCTAATTAGCGAGGATGCTGCAGGTTCCACTTATTCCGCTGGTTTGCATATTCCAAGTAAAATGAATATAAATGCGCATAATTATAGCAAGAGTGGACGATGATGAAGAAGACGCTGAATTTCCATATGACTTCTGGCAGAAGGAAAAGCAGCCTCCGCAGAAACAGTCGCCTAAAATCCAGGTTTCTTCGGGATTGATAAAACCGCGACCAAAGTTGGGACTCATCCAGTCCAAGCAAGACGGCCCTCATGATGTTGGGACATCGGATGGCTCTATTCTGAGCTCGAAGCGACCCAGACGACCGCCAAAGAAGTCCGACGATTTTGTGTACATGTCGGTTGGCAAAACGATGCAACCACCCCCAATGAAGCCGATCAGAAAGAAGGTTCCAATTGTTGCCAAAGAAAAACCTGAAGAGAGGAACGTTTCGATACCAATCAAAAAAGAAGAAGATCAGTCGTTAGAAAAGTCGATGTCTCTTATTCGCCAAGCGCTAAAGATACGAGGTTAATCCAAAATTTGTCGAACTAAAATGACGCATTTTTGAAAGATGGAGTAGTGCAGAGTAATGAGGTTGAAGTGGTGAACACAGAGACTGGCCTCGCAAAGGCGACACAACATTTGCCTAGGACTGGTCAGACGCAGCAATGGACAGACGCCAAAAGTAGCATAAACGTGGTCCTTCCTAATCCCGCATCTGCATTTCCAGGCCCCACCAAGTCCATTGCGGTTGAATTGGCCCAGTCCATCAGCAAACGGGTCAGGCGTCCCATCCGGTCGGAAGAGTTCATCTACACTTCGTTGACAATGCCCTCTCCGACTGCTGCTGAGAATTCTGCGCCAAAGTTGGCCCCACAGCCGCAGAAACAACCATCCACTCCGTTGCACAAGTTTTCACCGCCAGAACCGAAAACTCCGCTCAGCAAAACCACATCTTCGGTGTCCCTTAACCAGTCCGCTGTTTTCGTCTCGTCGACAGATGGAACACCGACCATCGTCAAGAGAGGACGGGGACGGCCGCGAAAGTTCCCGATTGACGCAAGCGGGATTCAGGGGACGTCAGAAAACCGCAAGAAATCTGAGAAACCCGCATCGTTTGATAGAGGCGGCATATCACCGACAAAGTCCAAGCAGTTGGACACCGCAAAGCAGAAACCGGGAAAAGGTGGGATTTGCATTCCCAAAAAGAGAAAATTTTATTCTTTAGTGTTGAGCGCTGGGGTTGTCGCTCTGCAAAAAGCCATTTCAGAGAAGCTTTTGGAGCCGCAGTCGTCGGAGAAACTGGACGGGAGGAGTGTCGCTGCGAAGAAGGCCGCGAGGGAGAGGAGCGAAAGGCAGATGCAACAGCTAAAATTCATCAAACGGATGACTCAGTGCCGGCAACTGAATCCGCTGGCAATGGGATTGCAGGGACAGCTGGACCCTGAGGGGGACTATTTCTATCGGGAGATTTTTGTCGGGTAAAATTCGAGAGCATTGTCATGAGTGAACATGAATTCAGAATCGGCGAACCAGACCAGTCAGACTCTGCGGTGGAGGAGGAGGATTTGGAGGTCGACTGCGTGGGAGTGAGTGCGCCCGGCGGGTTCGACGAGTTGCTGATCACAAATCCGGCGGAAAATTGCGCCAATTCCGTGTGCACAATTCTCTCCAAATATACGGGATACAGTCCAATTGACCCCGAAAATCCGGATGAGGACTTCAGTCAACAGCTTTCGCTGAGGTAATAATAAGCGGGAAGTCGGCGCTTATTTTCCGCTTCCAGAATTGGTCGAATGGATGAATTGATGCAGGAATATTTGCACATTTTTCTCGACCACATCAAGGCGCAACGACTCGTGGACTCGGCCACCCTGGGCATCGCAGGCGGCACTTCCATGTACAGTGCGAATTCAATGAAGAATGCGCATCGTTTACGCGAATCTCTCCAACTCTACAGCCAGGCATGTGTTTAAATAACGATTCATTCATTCTATGGGAAATAAGATGCCGGCAATTTAGTCGCTGCAAGCATTGATCGTTGCCATTCACAAATGGATCTTACGAAATCTCGACCTCGCCAGTCTGGTCTCCTATTTGAACTTGTTGCGTTTCCTCAAATCTGCGGTAAGCCCGTAAAACGCATTTTGCAAAAATCCCCCGATTTCGCTCGTTCAGGGAAGCAGCCTCAGCGAACACATAGTTAAGCACGCCCGCGAACGGGACATTCGGGAGGCGAATGTCTGCATCAGCGAGTTTATTTCCGAGCCCCCATCAAATCCCTCTTCGAAACTGATCGATGTATTTTGCATGGATAATGAATTATTGGAATTTGGCTGAGACTACTTTTTCAGACTGAGCCCATCAAAAACGCGAGTCTGGTCCTGGTCTACCCGCAAATCCAAATCAACGGGAATCCACGGAAACACTTTATTCGAGCGCACGAAACCCTCTTCAGGTGCGACATCAAACAAATATGGAATTCAGAATAAAACCCAGAAATCTGCTGCCTCTGGTGGTCTGCTGTGTGGAGAAGGTGGAACTGAATTTCGACGTGGTGGAAACACAGTTGAGCGTCCAAGAGATCACCTGGAAGTGCATTCGGCTGATACAGAGACGGGTCCAAGAAATTGTCAGACGCCGGCCGAACGACCACATTTTCCTGGCCGGCTGGGGCACCAGCTGCTACCTGAACCACAAGGTTTCATCGGGGTTGACGACACAGCCGGTCTGCAACACTTCCAGGCGGTCAGCGAGGTGTCCGGCGTGTCAGGGCTCCTGGACTTCGCCTTTCCCACCGAAAGTCCCTGCGGATCCCGAGGCGTAAGCAATTTTGGTGGCGAAATTATTTTCGAAAGCCCCTTCACAGAGCATCGATGACCGGATCTGCCTGACCTATCCGTCTACTCTCTTTGTCGTGGGCGAGGAGGCTCAAAACGTCAGAATGAAGGCCATGATGGAAATGCGCAAGAACATGCTCGGTACGAACATTATTGCGTCTCTAACAAGTTATTGTAATTATCGCTTGTCTCAGCCGACACTGGACTCGTGGTCATTGGCGGGGCCAACCACAATCTGCTCGTTTCTCCCACCGTCCTCAGTATCGAGCGGACCACTCAATTCGCCGTACATAAATCAATTCTGGTGGGCGAAACAGACACGGGATTTACATTTACAGCATGCATCCCCGTTCTCTAGGAGTGTGCGGTGCAATTTATGAAGCAAGTGATGTCCGACATTGGCCCTCCGAGGGAATGTCGGCACTTTTTGAAGCCGGTCAAAATGTCGGACATTTACGAGGTGGATCCGAACTACCTGCGGTTGAAGCCGAGTGGGCCCACAAAGCCGCGAAAAGCGGAACCAGGGAAAAAGCACATTGGCGAGGAGTCCAAAAAAGAGTGAGAAATGTGGTGTCGAAAATACGGAGCAAACACCTTTCAGCAGAGAGACGGCTGCCGGAGCAATGGCAGAACGTGCAGCCCATGTCCACAAGACATCGCTCCGTCATCCCACCCAGATTGCGTCCAACCTGCCTCCCCAGCTGCGACCCACAGCTCCAACAACTTCTGGCCGCTTCGGCTCTTCAGCTTCACACATGGCTCGCAGTTCGTTCAGCTCTTCGCTGCGCACGGCAGTTGCGGAATCTGGGGACCCGCTGAAAATCCCCAGTCCAGAGACGCTCAACCAGCAAATTCCGTCTCTGCTAAGTGTGCGCGGAAGGAAGGGAGGAGGACACTCACCGCCGGCTTCGTCAAGCGGCACCTTCCAGGACACACTTCAGGAGGAGGAGGAAGCCGCAGCAGCATTAGCCTTTTTGAAATGAAGAATAATTGCAATTTTGATGCTATTCATTCATTATTCATTATGCTTTGGTCAAATGACAAAAAACATCTCAAAATTCTTGTCCCAATAGTTATGACAAAAATAAACTGATTTTCTCGATGAATTACATGAACAAAAAAACTGAATCAAGTTATAGGCGGTTTATTATTTATCCAATTTGCATATGTTGATTATAACGAGTATTTGTTAATCAAGTAGGAGAAATGGACGTAGATGCAAAGCAACACAGAGGTAAAAGTTCTAAGCTGGAGGAAATGGTCTCTATTCGTCGATTTATTTATCTAGTTCACAAAAAGGGCGGCAAAGTGCTGAAGAAGAAGCGGAGGCAGGGCGGGATTGCGGCAGGCAACAATCCGAAGGCGTTCAAATTCCGTTCGGCGGTAAAGGCCGCGAAGTTGATTCGCAGGTGGAGTTGTCCTTTTGCCATGCCTTCCTCTGTTGCAAACTCTGCCTATTTAGGGCCGCCGACCTGAGCGAGAAGAAGAAGCACATCCCCATAATCGATCGAGTTCCGGATGAGCCTCCCCCGCTGCTGGTGGCAATTGTTGGCCCTCCCCAAGTGGGCAAGAGCACACTTTTGCGCGGTTTGGTCAAGAATTACGTGCGGCAAAGCATCACCGAAATAAAGGGTACGCTGTCAAGAAATTGCAGAATTGACGATGCATGAATTATTTTGAAGGTCCGATAACGATCGTGACGAGCAAGAAGCGGAGAGTTACGTTTTTCGAAGTGCCTAATGACATCAACGCAATGGTGGACGCGGCAAAAGTGGCGGACCTGGCGCTGATTCTCATCGACGCGTCGTTCGGCTTCGAGATGGAAGTGTTCGAGTTCATCAACATTTGCCAGGTGCACGGCATGCCCAAGGTGATGGGAGTCCTAACGCACATGGACAAAATCGCGAAGCGGGGCCAATTGAAGTCGGTCAAAAAGCAGCTGAAGCACCGCTTCTGGAGCGAACTCTATCAGGTGCAAGCGCTTTGTTGTCAACGGGAAATGATCATCGACCTTTGCAGGGGGCCAAACTGTTTTTTCTGACCGGAATGCAGAAGCAGCGCTACTTGCGACACGAGATCAAGAACCTGGGCCGCTTTATATCGGTGGCCAAGATAAGGCCGGTTCTCTGGCGGAATTCGCACCCCTACGTGTGCTGTGACCGTTTCGAAGATTTGACAGACCAAGAAGTGGGATTTTTGTTCCATTAAGCCATTAACTTTTTTCAGCAATTTATTTTAGGCGATCAGAAAGGAACCAAAGTGTTCCAGAAACATCTCGCTGTACGGCTATGTGCGGGGAGTGCATTTGAAGAACAACTCAGCGGTCCAGTGAGTTCACAACACATTAGATATGTGTCCCTAGTGCTGAATTTGTTCGCCGGTTTCCAGCCTCCCCGGCGTCGGGGACCTCCGCCTAAAGGACATCTCCATTCTGCCCGACCCCTGTCCGCTGCCCTCAAATCGGAAGGCAAAGCGGACACTGAACGAACGCGAACAGGTCATATACGCTCCGTTTTCCGGACTCGGCGGAGTTGTTTGCGACCGGGATGCGGTCTACATCGACATCGGCGGGAGCCAATCTTTCGCCAAAACGGTGAATAAGCGATTCCCATCAAGGAGGGGTAACAAGCCATATTCATGTTTCAGCGAAATCGCGATGAATTGATTGAAGCCCTGAACAGCATTGAAGAACCGCTCGACGCCAAAATGGAGAAATCTAGTCTGAAACTGCTGAGCGAGAATCCCGATTTGGAAATGGAGGTAGAGAAGCATTGGAACGTTTACCAAATTGCTGAAGTTGCAGGAAATCGATGAAGATGAAGGGGACAGCGAGCACTCCTCGATGATGAGCGACGGCGATGGCGAGAGTGGAGAATACGAAACGGAGACAGAAGAGGAGGCGCTGAACCACGCAAGTACTTCAAACCCAAACGAACTGCTTGAGCTGGCGACCAAACTGTCCGGCAATTTTTCCGTGGCACCGGCAAATCGGGCAAATTGGTTCAAGTTGGTGTACGAGTCGAACGACGGTGGGCACTCAAACAAGCATTGAACACGAATAACTCTACTAATTGCCGCAGATGGCCTAGGAAATCGGGATAAACGGGCGAAGAACAGGAAGGCAAGGACCTTCGGCGGGGGACTCTTTCACATACCCGAGGAATTTCTGAACGCAAAAGACAAGTCACTGATCAAGAACCAAGAAGATGGAAACCCGAATTTGTATGCAATTTTTGGTTCCGTGCGGAAACTCGATTGGACATCCGAAGAAGTTGGACATTAGCATTTACGACCTTTAATCATTTTCCGTTCAGATTCGGGATCTGATAAAAGATTCATGGGTAACAGGAGAGTGGACTCCTGAAGATATGGAATGCGACGAGGATGATCCGATGGATGTGGACCTTAACAAAAATGAAGCCAAAAAACCGAAGCGAGAGGCCAATTCAGACGAGGATGATTCGAGCGGCGACGAATTCGACCCAGAGGAGTTGATGGACGCGGCAGGTGCGCTGTCGAAGACAGAGTGCTCATCGGACTCGGAGACTGGGGAGAAAGAAGGGAAGTCGGATGGCGGAGAAAAGGGCGAAAGCAACCCTGGGGAGGGAGAAGACGGGAAGCCGAAGCCCAAAAAGGACCGGCTGAAGTCGCAGTTCGACGCTGAGCTCGACCAAACCAATGAGCACTACAACGCGCTCAAGGAGGAGATGGAAAAGCAGTCGAAGGTCCGGCATCCCCGTTTATTCGGATCCCAACGTAGTTGCGTGTTTTGCAGCTGAACAAGAGCATCTTCGAGAGTCTGGACGAGAACGAGCGACAGCTGCTGGAGGGGATCCGGCCCGGGCTCTACGTCCGGTTGGAAATCGAAAACGTCCCAGCGGCCTTTGTGGAGTGTTTCAACCCGCACTTCCCCTACATTGTCGGGGGACTGTTGCCAGGAGAGCAGAACAACGGATACATTCAGGTGGGGACCAGACCAACTCCAATCGTCACATGTTCATTAACAGGTCCGTATAAAAAAGCATCGCTGGTACGACCGACTGCTCAAGTCACGCGACCCACTGATCATCTCTTGCGGATGGCGCCGTTTCCAGACAATGGTGGTCTACTCCGTCCTGGACCACAACCACCGCCTGCGTTTCTTCAAATACACGCCCAAAGAGGCATTTTGCCAAGGGGCGTTTTGGGCTCCGTTTGTGCCCCAAAACACCGGATTTCTGGGTCTGCAGTCGGTCGATGAAAAAAAGGTGATGATATCGTATTATGCAAAAGCAGACCAGCAATGGGGGATATTTCAGAAAAGTTTCCGAATTGCCGCGACCGGAGTCACGCTGAACATGGACAAGACCACGAACATTGTGAAGAAACTCAAAATGATCGGGAAGCCGATGGAGGTGTTCAAGAAGACGGCATTCATAAAAGTAGTCGACACCTTGGAAGAATCCCTTTAAGGATATAGCAACATTTTCAGGGAATGTTCAATAGCGCCCTCGAAGTCTCAAGTTTCCAAGGGGCCGCAATCCGCACAGTCAGCGGAATTCGGGGACTGGTCAAGAAGGCGCTGAAAGAACCAGACGGGGCATTCAGGGCATCGTTCGAAGACCAAATACGTCCCAACGGCGAGTCAGCTGATTGCCGTTTCCCCAATTCGCTCATTCAGATGTGGTTTTCCTGCGCTCCTGGGTCGACGTCCCCGTGCCAAAATTCTTTGTGTCGATGACCGAAAAGCTGATGGAGTCCAGCGAAAAGTGGCTGGGCATGAGGACGGTGGGTCGGCTGCGGCACGAGTTGGGTCTGAAGCCGGCGCAGAAGCCGGACTCCGGGTACCACAGGCACATGAAGCACGTGAGTACTCAACGCCAATCGAGAGGATTGACACATATTCTTGCAGGAGGCCACCGAAAAACTGTTTGCGCCCGCCGAACTGGTGATCCCCAAAAAGCTGCAGAAGGACCTGCCCTACCGACTGAAGCCGAAGACGGAGAAGTTGAAGGGAGCGGACGACGCGGGACGGAAATCGGATCTGCTGCGGAAGCACACGGCACTGGTTCTGGAGCCGGAGGAGAGCAGAGCCCACGCGCTGATGGACGTGCTGAGGCGGGTCCGGGAGGAGAAGCGGGCCAAGGACCGGGAGCAGACGAAGAAGCGCTGGGCGAAGCACAGCCGGCAGCTGAGCGAGATCGAGGAGCGGAAGAAGAAGAAGATGGCCGAGACCAAGAAGGCCATTTGCAGAAACCTCTCCAAGAGGGAGGCCAAAAAGGTGCGGGACGCAATGGAGACCATAGGGGCCTAGCCAACTTGATTTGTTTGTTGCCGATTTGTTGTCAAAAAAATTTATGCGGAGGTGCGATGAGAGATCACCAACTGTTTGAACTGCGTCTCAAAATTGTACAACACAAATCGGTGTGATAACAGGTTTGGGCAATTTCTGCATTTAAACGGATCTGAGTTTTTGGATGCGGAAACTGCCGATAAAAGTTATCACAAAAGCCGGCTGAGTGGGAAAATGTTAAGATTACGAAATAAGAAGAAGAATAAGAAGAAGAGGGTGGTTCGAATTGAAATGGTATGGCGATTTGAATATTTGCGAAAGAGTTAAAGGATAAATTCCGATCAAAAGACTAAAAAATTCTACAAAATATAAATATCTGTTGGCGGGGAAGTGAATAATTTCGTCTAATTTGCGTTTCTGAAGCGCAACAGCGGACGGGGATTTTGGGGGAGCACCCGTGATGAGAAAGCGGCGAAGGAGGCGATTGAGAGGCGAAGGCGGTTGTCCTCAGACGATAATTTCGCGCATCACCCTGCCACCGTTCCCGTTGTTGTAGGAGGCGCTGTCGCTGCTGCCGGTGCTCTCGGCACTGCTGGTGGCCAGCAGCTGCTCGTTGCTGTTCCCCGCCTGCACGGTCCCTCCCCCGCCGCTGGGCTCCTCCGCCCTGCCCCCGCCGCCTTTCGCAATCAGCATCGAGTGTCTCGCTGGATGTGTCGCCGCCCCGCCAGCAGAAGGTCCGCCGCTGCCGAGGAATGCGGCCGAGAACTCGTTGAAGAACTTGGAGTAGGGGTTCTGTTGCTGCAGATTGGGAGTGCTCTCGGTCGAGCTGCTCTGGTGCAGGGCGTTGTCCACCACCACGATGCCGCCCAGTGCGTTCGCCGCAGCGAACTCTTGCAGGAACGGGTCCGTGGAGAAGTCGTATGGCTCCACCCCGCCGCCGCTGTTGATGTTGTTGCGGCGCTGCAGAGTCCCATTCCACTCGCCGGAACTATAACCAAGTCAGTGGGTGGTGTTGTATGGACGCCGTCTTTGCCAGGTCTCATCCCCCTTGTCCCCCACTCACCTGGCCATTGCCGCCCCGATCAGCGCGTTTCCGCTTTGAGCATCCACATTGCGGGCCTTATTCGCCGCAATGGCGTTCGCAGCGACAGCTGAGCTGGACCCGAGTGTGAACACTCCGCTGTCCGTCTGCGAGCCGTTCACAGGCGTGTTCTTGGCGTGACCCTGGGCCAGCGGAGAGCCAATCTCGATTCTGGGAAGAAAGGCAGGGTGAGTCTCATCTGGGGAAGAGTGCATTTACCTGTCCACCACCACTCCGCCGTTCAGGTTCAGCTTCTTGCGAGCCGGCTTCAGCACTCCGTTGGGCGGCCTTCCGCCGGCGGAGGCAGCGTTGACCTTCTGCTGGAAACGGCGTCGGCAGCAGAGAAGGGCCACCAGAATGCACAGAGTGAGGAAGCAGATGCAGCAGAAGATGAACACGATCATCCACAGCGAGTGTGCAGAGGCGAGTTGTTCAACTGAAGAGGGCGGAGTGGACGGACTTGATCCAATGAAACTCCCGGCAGAAGCGGGGAATTGCGAGTGGGGCATATAAACAATGGATGAATGAAAGTCCAGTTGTGCCTGCATTTGCCGAATGAAAATGACCAAAAGAGACCACCACAGGACAGAGATTTCGTGTGAATGTGCTGCCCGAGGGAAGGGCGAATGGGAGTGATGGACAGATGGCGTGTCCACTCGCAGGGCCCCTCCCCGGAGAGCCCTCCCTCCCTTCCTTCCCTCCCTTCCCATCTGCCATTTTCTGGGTCATTTCGAATTTCGGCCTCCACCCAGGGCCAGATTAATTGCGGAACAATGTGCGGCCGAGGGGAAGATTTATGATTGTTTGCCAAAGTAGTCAAGTCAGAGTTCTCATCTCCGTGCACTCACCGAATATTTTCAGTCCCGTCGAGCACTTGCTCAGGTCCCCTGTCATGCAGTAGCGCACCTTGAAGCGCTCAGCGGGCGCTATGCCGCGCACAGAGCCGTCGGAGTCGGAGAGAGGAAAACAGCTGCAGGGGAGGGAAATGGTTGGAATTGGGCTGAACGGATCTGCACGAACCCGAGGGAGCGCCAATTGCCGTCCTCTTCGGAGGCCACATAGACCAGCAGACAGTGCGAGGCGGAATACTTGAGCGGCTAAAACGGGGAGGTGTCCGCAGTGGGACAGGGATCCATCGGTTGGCGCTCACTTGGACGACCAGCCTCTGCTCGTCCACCAGGTAAAGGGCCTGTTCCGGCGCCTGGATGTCGACGCTCTCGCGGGCATCCGCCGTGTCCCCGCTGGCGATCGGGGTCCAGTCGGACTCGCCCAGCAAGTTTCTGGCCCGCACCCGGTACCTAGTTTCGGCATTATGCATTTTTGAAAAAAGAAAAGCCGCCGAGAAAGAGTCCATATTTCCAGATTGATTGATTTCCGCTGATCATTTGCTCCATTCCATTTGTTTCATTTAATCAATGTCCCATAATCTCCGTTTAAATTGCGTTTCAAACAAAAGTTGCATCCCTCTCCCCGATTTGCCGAAAATGCATACCAGTGCGAGCTCTGGGGGCGCAGACGGGTCAAGTTGTGCACCAAGTAGGTGTCCGGCTGGGCCGAAAATTCACGGTCCCCGTCCGCCTGGAAGTCGGATGGATGAGTTGTTCGCCTACTGGCCGAACCAATACCCCGAACAGCGTGTGCTGCGTCCAGTTGTGCGGGCCGAACACGAACAGTGTGTGCTCCGTGCCCACCGAGGCCTTGCCGGTGTGCGCGTCCACGTCGCGCCACTCCAACTCGAACTGCTGGGGCTCGCCGCCATCGAAGCCGGGGCTCCAGCCGACCAGCAGCCAGCTGGTCCCCGCCCCCAGAATGCGGGTCTGCTGCGGCATCTGCGGTCTGCCCCGCGGCTGAAGCCGGATCTCCAGCGCCTTCTTGGTGCCCGCACTGTTGCGCGCCTCGCATGTGAATGTCGTGTAGTCCGCGTCCCGCACCTGGTCCAACTCCAGCACAGCCTCGTACTCGTCAATGGCATCTGGCGAATGCTTTGGGTGCCGAAACTGTTCCAACCGTCCCTACCTGGCACTTTTGTTTTGTGTTTTCTGTAACCGCCCTCGTTTCGTCCGACGGCGATTTCCTCGCCATTGCGACTCCAGGTCACGGTCGGTTCCGGTTTTGCGGAGATCCGGCACACTAATCTCGCCTGAAATGGAAACGGTCAAGAACTGTTTGCGGCTCTTTGCCTACATTTGAGCCCAGTTCCGCCGCGGCCAGTGCCATTCCGTCGGCGGTGAAGCGCTTGTTCAGCAGGACCGGCTCGTGGATGACGCTGATTGAGGTGGAGCTCGCGGCCGGCGGAACAGCGGGGGAGTTGTCCGCCTGGCAGCTGTAGTTGCCCTTGTCGCTCCAGCGCACTTGGTTCGAGAACAGCAGCGAGGAGAGCACCGACTGGAGGCACGTCTCGTCGGGGGGACAGTCCCCAGAGGTGGGCCGCTGCTCCACGGTCCAGTGGGAGAACGCGTCCACGGGCAGCTGGAGCCCGTCCTTGAGCCATCGCAGCGTCGGCTGCGGGAACCCCCGGGCCTCGCACTCCAGGGAGACGCCGCTTGCGCCGGGAGACAGCGTCCGGCTGGGCATCAGCGGCCGCAAGATGCGAGCCGGTTCGACTACCTGCAGGGCGGAGAATTTTTGGCCCAGAAACCGCATTTGAATTAAACATCCCGATGGCTTTACCGTCAATCGGACGCTGGCTGCCTCGCCCTGCCCAATTTCGTTGTACGCCTGGCAGCGGTAGACTCCGTTGTGCGAGAGTTGCGCCTCCGGAATGCGCAGCTGCGCCTTGTTCCAGTCCGCCTCCTTGCCCCATTCGCCGCGCATCTGCGGACCCGACCAGCGGAATCGGGCCGGCGGACTGCCCGCGTCGCCGTCGGTGCTGCAGCCGAGCACCAGCTGGTCCCCTGTCGCCACAGTGGTGCGCTTTGCAATCACCAGGGCGGGCCCAGGACGTCTTCGGACATCGACAAACACGCGCGCCGTGCCCGTCCGGATCTTGTTCTGGGCGGAGCCCAGTTTGCCGGGCTCCACCACCGTCAGCGGGAGAGTGTTCCACGCGGTGCAGGTGAAGTTGCCGGATTGGGCCCTGGGCGGGAACGGTCACTCGGACTGCTCTAGTTGGCCCTCTCACTCACCGGTTGATCGACTCGATGACCAGTCGGGAGCCGTTCCGCTGGAACCCGTTCGGACCGGTCCACGCCACTGCGTCCGCCCTGGGGCTGGCCTCCGCCTCGCAGTCCAGGACCAGTCGCTCCCCCTCCGCCGGGCTCACGGTCCCTCCGCCGCCGATCCGCACCGTGGGTCCGTAGAGCACGTTGACGCGCACCCGTCCGGAGCCCGAGTCCAGCGTGTTGGTGGCCGTGCAGCGGAACTCTCCGGTGTGCGCGCGTCGCACGGGGACTCGCCACTCGCGGTCGAGATGCACCTCCCCGGAGGGGGAGTGCATCCACTGGAAGCTGGCCGGCGGCGGGTTGGCCTCGGCGCGGCACTCCAGCGGCAGCAGGTCCCCCTCCTCCACGTTCAGGTCTCGCCCGCCCGGCTTGATCTGCACGCGGGGGGCGAACAGCACCTGAACGGGGATCAGCGGACGGCTGGGGTCGGGCGCTCACGTTCAGTCTCTCCGTCTCCACGGACAGCTGGTCGCCCTCCTTCAGCGCCCTGTTCCAGATCTGGCACGTCAGGTAGGCCCTGTTCTCCTCCCTGCTCAGGTGCCACTGCAGCGTGGACACCGTCCGCTTGGGCTCGCTGCGCTCGTGGAACCACCTGCAAGGGGCACATTGGGGCTCAGACTTCAGACGGTCCGTCCGGTTTACCCGTCCGGGACGCGGCTGCGGTTGCCGAACAGCCACTGGAAGCGGGGCGCCGGGTTGCCGCCGGAGGACTCGCAGCGGAACGACACGAACTCGCCCTCGCGCACCGGCTCCGAGGGCTGTGCGCTGATCAGAGGCGGCTGCGGGGGCACTGCAACCGCAAACATGTTCCAGTTGGGCCCTCGCCCTTTCCCCATTCGGCGGAGTGCCATTTGCCATTCCCCGTTTCTGTCTCTTCAGAGAGAAAATATCGTAATTTCCCGACAAACACAATGGCCCTCAATTTCCCCTCAAATTCCCATTCCTCTCATTTTTTGGCTCTCTTTGTCGGCGCCCTCTTTTGCAATTTGATCCGTTCGACAAACAAACGAATCGCCCAGAAAGGACCACCCAGCGAATGGAGGGAGAGGGCGAGTCCCGACAGTCGCATAGATCTGCTAATCCCCGTCCGACTGACTATTCTCGCCAATCAACAAAACACTGCGGAGCAGTGGCACTCTTCCGAATTAAGGGATTGGGATGTGGTCGAGTGGGGGATTGGAGGGGGATCTGTCTGGACCCCGGACCTGGCTTATGCAAATCGGGAGCGGAAGGAAGAATTGGACCCGTTCGGTGGGTTCCCACTTCCCACCCATTCGGCTGCACTTCGCACACCCAATCAGATAAGAATAAGAAGTGTCCCCCGTCATCCATCTTGGTGGTGCCCATGTGCTTTCGCCCTTCTGCGGGTCATATCAGCAATGCGCCAATGATTGATTGATGGCGGGGCAGGGAGTCCTGTGTCCTCTCCAGCAGCAGATTCGCCCTCAGATGCGCGTCCATTGTGGGGGGAGAACAGCCAAATGGACGGAACAACATGCACATCAGCAGATCGGCACTCCCCACCCACAGCTGCCCAATCCAATCTCTTCCACATTCCCCCACAAACAGAACATTCGCCCCCACCCACCCACTCGTTGTCCATCCACCGATTCATCCATTCACTGCCTCGTCCATTTATTTTGACTCGGCGCCAAAGCAAAAGCAATTATGCGCCAAATGGGCGCGTTGTCGCCCCCGGGGTGGAACATTCGCAATAATGGGGAGTTGTTGGGCGACCAGATGGCCAGTGTTGCGGACAGAAGGGCACATCTGGGGATGGACGCAGAAGACAAAGATGAAGTTGCCGAGGGAACAAAACAAAAAACCGCACATGTTCGGACAATTTTCGGCCGAACGGATGGCGCGACCTTTGGACCGAGAGAGCTCAAAATATTCGGCTGAAAACGCTCAAATTCCCCAGGCAATCCGAATTGGCATTTTGGCCCTAAAATGTAGAACAGCTCTAACTCTAACCCACATCGGCCCATCTCTCGCATTTCGCCCTTCCCAGGTGCCCTTTCCCATTCCATTTCGCCGCTCCGATTTCTTGCCCAGCGGGCGTTGATCTTGTTTTCGGGGGAGAGTGAATTTGGCACGGTCCAGTTGGCGCGGAGAAAGGAGGAGGCGCCGAGTGGTGATTGAATAAGAGGGAGGGAATTGGATCGGAGGGGTGGCGCGGAACAAACAGGTCCACCGGCGGCAGAGGGGCCAAACATTGAGGGAGAGGTCCCCACCCGGAACAACCCCAGCCGGGGACTGCTTCTCCCCTCCGCCTGCGCTCGGCTCCCCGCTGCCCCCCCCCCCCCAACCTCAGTCCGCCAATTCCCCTTTAATTCATTTGCCGCCGCCGTTTTTGAATTCGTCCTTCCCTTTCGGGGTCACCCCCCCCCCTCTTCCCCTCCCTCCGCCACTCACCCAGCACCACCACGGTCGCCGGTTCGCTGAGCACTTGCTGGCGCGTCTCAGTGTCGATCAGGGCGCAGAAGAAGCGGCCGTTGTCGCGGGCGAACTGGACGCCCCGCAGCCGGAGGTGGTAGCCCCCGTCCCGGGCCAGCGTGTCCGCCAGCTCGTACCCGTCCTGGCCCACAGGACCGAACAGACGCCCGTTGCGCGAGACCAGGCTGCAGGGAACGAAGAATGAATGGATTGTTTGATTGATTGATTGATTGGGGACTGCTCACATTGGGGTCTCGCCAACGATTTTGGTCCACTCCAGCTCGTAGCGCGTCCTGTCCCGGAACTGCTCTGCCACCGAGCAGTTCAGCACCGGCCCGGGTTGGCCCTCGCGCGCGAAATACTGCTCCGGACTGGGCTCGCTGAGGAAGGGGCGCGTCTGGAGCGGAAAGGTGGCGGCCACGTCCTCGGCGGACGGAGACTGGGACGCGGTGGAGGGGGAGCAGAGGGCTGGACGGAAACATGGACTTAGGGCCAAATGTGTACAATGTTTTCACCTGTCTGGGCAAGAAGCGAGAGAAGAACCAGCAGAGGCCAGTGCATTCTGGTCGTCGGCATTTGGGCGCAGAATAATTGGGGCAAGTGGCGGCGCTCAGAGGCAGAGGCAGCAGGGCATTGTGCCGACGGCCAAAGGTGTGCTGAATGCAAAGTGTTGGCCCTTGGCAAAAACAATTTGTCCCGCCGCGGGGGCAACCAAATGATAATTCGGCGGCGGACCAAAGGGACAGGGGCAGGGGTGCCGCAAAGCGGAGATAAGGGAGGGAGGAGGGATCCCCCTTGGCTCGCGGGGAAGTGAGTAAAAGGGAGGGCCCCTGTGCCCCGGGGCCCTTTGATCGATCGCTGCTTGTCCGCGAGAGTCCCGAGAGGGCGAACAATCCCCGTGATTTGCGGCCGCAATGATCGACCGACGGCAGGGGCAGATGCCCCTGGCTCATAGCTCCTGACTCTCCCCGCCGACGCACATTTTGCGATCGATGTCACGGCCCAAGTGGACAGCAGAGGCGAATGCGTGTGCGCGCACGCGATATGATCCCATTGGCGATGGATTGGATGATAATGAGCGGATTATCGCGCGCGACGACGAGGTACGGGTGGGTGGGGGGGGCGGAGACCTCCGTCCGGTTGGGAGTCGTAAAAGGCCGATGGACCCGGGAAATGTGTGACTGACCAGTGACCACGCACACACACAGAGCAGCAGTTGGGGAATGCCAAAAGGGCCGAAGAAATGGGAGAAGTGGGGGTTGGCTGAGGTGCGGGGGATTGGGCAACCTGAAAGAGGCGGAGGGATCGGCACAGGCTGTGAGGGCACTTGTCCAGTTACCCCTCACTTTCGCATCAAAGGCTCTCACAATGAGGATGCGCCCTTTCGGATGCGCATAAAGGGGATAAATGTGTAATAAACGCGGGCGGAAGGGCACAAAGCGGAGGGGGGACTGCCCCGGCTGGACACAACAACGCCGGGCGGGAATGATCAGATAGGGAAATGTGACCCGGACGGAGTAATTGACGCGCGATCGCCAAAAGGGGTAAACAGGGAATGATCGAGAGATTTGGGGGAACAGTCAGTTGTGGGATGGGCACTGGGCAGGGGCAGGGGAACAGGGGACTAATCCCCCTCCCTCTGCTCATCCGCCATTGCCGAATTTGACTGTTTTTGTTTCGCCAAAATTAATCTCCGTCCGGCAAATTGCCCACCGGACAGGTGGCGAATGCGGGGATTAGTCTCTGTCTCTGGATGGGGGGCACATTGATCGGTCCCTCCTTTGTTTGGATTTGGAGAACGAACACAGCGAGTGAGTGGTTCGCGTTCGTCCGCTGGCGGTCCCTTTCCCCGCTGCCAAAAATGCCCCGATCTGGGCAGCCAAGGTCGAGTGGCGGTGCGCGACAAAATTGACTGGGGGAATCCCATTACCGGGAGGGACGGCGGACACTGATCCAGCGCCTGCGGGGTGCACAGAATGGGGTTAAGCTGGCGGACAAAGCCCGAACCGAACGAACAATTGGGGGCGGGGAGTGACCGAGTTGCG
This sequence comes from Radopholus similis, assembly GCA_013357305.1. Lineage (NCBI taxonomy): Eukaryota > Metazoa > Nematoda > Chromadorea > Rhabditida > Pratylenchidae > Radopholus > Radopholus similis. Next base: position 17,811 of record VAHH01000046.1, read on the forward strand.
GTGGGAATGGGCTGCTGGACGGGGCGGGGGGACTGGCGAGGAGTGACTCTGCACTCCTGCACTCCTCTGCACCACCCACACGCAATGGCTGAGGTTGCTGGGGATTGGGTGGATGGATGGGCAGATGACGACTGAAAAACACAAACACCTTCTGCCCCAATGGCCGGTTGGGCCGGCACCCGGATTATAGTTGGGTAGTGGTGGGTATGCGGTGGCCGTTCGGCGGTGTCCAGGCAACCGACCCCCCGGTTCCAGAAACGGATTAATTAGGCCCCAATTCGCGCTCAATTTCCGCATTGTAGTCCCAAGGCAAAACAGCGGAATTTGGAATTTGCGGGGGAAAGGACGGATTCGGGGCCAAACAATTGGTCGAAAGTTTTAGAGTGAAAAAATCGGCGACAAAGGTCCGTTTGGTTGAGCCGCAGTTTGGGCCGTAAAGCCGTCACTCGGCAGTCCCGTCCGTTCGCTGCCGGTCGGCTAATTAGCCGGAGAAGACTTGGGCGGCCCATCCCTCCCTCTCTGGGCCGCGCTCTGTTTGCCGAGGAACAGGTTAAGTACCATTGTGCGAGAGAGCGAAAGCTGACCGGCAAACAGAGCGGGCCATCGATGGCTGGGCAAAGGGACGAGAGGGGACGGAGCCGGGGACTGTGAGGACCGAACCGAACCGAACAGAGGACTTCTGGCGGAGTTGGCGACAGACACATTGGATCCGTTCTGTGCCTCCGCGGGGTTGGCATCCGCCGGAACACCGGTTTCCGTGTTGTTTGGCTTCTGCCGAGAGCGAAGCGGATGATGGATGGACAGGGGCAGGCAGAAGATCCGCCGCCGGCAGGGGACTGGCCGATCGGGGCTCTGCTCTTCTGTTTTCGGCCCACAACATTTGTTTACATCGGCGGGAAAGACAAATCGGCGAGCAGCGGGGAAGGGGTGAATGGGACAGACTTGCTCTGGGGAACTCGAATCGGCGTGTGTCGGCTAAGTGAGCGGTCGGTCCCACTTAATTGGCGCGGGACAAATCTGAGGGCCATTTGCGTAATTGGCGGAGCAGCTACTCGGCAGGACTGGATCCGAGCGATGGACCATAATTGGGCACAGGCTGAGAGGCCGAGGCGGGCGCAGGTGAGTGGCCACCCAATCGGGCGAAATCGGTGAGTGACCCGATTGGACCGCAAAAACAACAAATGCTAACGAAGTCGGCGCCCGAAAGGAGCAACCAGTCTAAGGTCTAAGGGCAGGGGTGGCGACTGAAAATGAGCTGGCGGAGTGACCGCCGAGGGACAGAGGGAGGCCGCCAAAGGGCGATCGGCAAAGGGCCCAAGGGGCGGGGATCGATTGCACAAATGGCGATTGGCAGCCGACGCCTGTTGTTGCTTTTTGGGGCAAAAAGGGAAGGGCAAGTGTTGTGTAAAATGTGAGAAGGCGGCGGCAGGCAGGGAGGGCTCTCTCTGGCTCGCTCATTAGAGGCCTCCGCCTCAGCGGAGCAGGGTAAGTGCCGCCCGGGGCAAACAGCCCGGATAATGGACATTTTGCGGAATTAAAAATTAGAGCCACGAGAGCGGGGCCAAAAGGCCAATTTGGAGGGAATTGTGCGGGAGATTGCGGTCCCGGCTCTGCAACTCGGAAGTGGAAGTGGATGGATGTGTGGGCGCTGTGGTCGGTTCGAAAGCAACCGCCCCCCCCCCTCTGCCTGTGCCCGTCACACGCATTCCCTGGCCCAGAGTCAACTCAACTCGTCCCAAGTCCCAATTGCCTCAGACTCGCTTTTGCGCAGCAGACGGCGGGGCGACAGAAGAACGATTTGTCCCCGATTCGGGCGGAATGGGCGCGCAAGGGCGACAAGTTTGGCGAAGAATATGCGGGCGGAGGGCGCAAATTACACCAATTATTCCTAAAAGTTCTCTCCCAGGGCAGCGGCTGCAAAAAACGCGCGGAGGACTGACTCCGCGGAGAGGAGATGGGCAGAGGGCGGCGGGGAATGGGCAATTTGGGGGGATTAATCGGGAGGAGGCATGGATCTGGGAGTGCTGATGGCGCAGATCCCATCTGCGAGACACGCGTCGCACTCGCCTTCCGGATTAAATGGTCAATCGGCGGCCAGCAGAAGATCAAACTGCACAAATCCGCCAGAATGGGCGTTGACAGGAGGCAGGCAAAAAGGGGCACAAAAGGCAAAACTGGGGAATACCTATGCATGTACTAATAGGTAATACCTAATAAAGGGGGGATGTTGAACAGAGGCGAGAGTTGGGCAGAACGCAAATGAAAATTGGCTTTTGCTTTTTCATCCAAGTCCACGCGGAATGGACTTCCACCGCCGTCCGTCCGTTATTTTCCCGCCAAAGGACGGCATTGACATTGGCTGGATGGGAATGGGAGGGCAGCTGAGTCCTCTGGTAGGGAGTGAGTGAGTGGTGACCTGTTGTGCTCGGACGGAGCAATTTGAATTCGGGCGGGCACAACAGGAATCGAAGTGGCGAAAGCGGATGTTTGGCGAGCACAGGGAGGAGCACAAATGAATGGGCGGATAGCAAAAATATGCGAATCAACTTTTAACGTCTGGGGGGGAGAGAAATGGAGGTGCGGGTGGCATTTGGGGCACGTAGAGTGAGTGGTCTGCAAATGAGGAAATGGGTGGAGTGGACACGAGACAGAGGCGTAACACACAAACTATTGCGTTCTGTCTTGGCAAAAAGGAAGTGCCATTTTGATGTGTCGAATAAATGCTAGATGGGCCAAGTCCCGCGAGTCTAAGCCGGGAGTGCGGCGGTGGCGTAAACAGTGGCGATGGATGTTGCCAGCCTAATCCCCGCACTCCCATTGTGGCCGTCGGCCGAACACTCGGCCGACCATCGGGCGCACATTCGCAATTCGGCGGCCAAACAGACGGGATTACGGCTTACCGGGGAGGGATGGACGCGATTGGACCGGCTGAAGAGGGCCGGGGGCAGGTTGGCAAACAGCAAACGGGAGGGGTCAATTGGGCAGAAGCTGGACCCGGTATTTGGGACTGCGCTGTACGAATCGATTCCCACTGAGGAGCCGCTCCAGTGGCAACCAAACGGGGACAGGAAATCCGTTTCCGCCGATTGGCCGCCGCAGAGCACTGACCGGGATGGAGGGCGGCCGAGAGACCGCTCTCCGGCCCCCCTCGTGCACGAAACAATGGGAAAGTGTCGCACCTGTTGGAGGCAGCAGGCCGATGAAAGGGAATGCAAATGACCGCCCATGCGGAATGGGCGGGGACACGACAAATGTGTGCCCGCTGAAGGACATATTCGGCGGTGGACGGCAAAAAGGCGCCAAGTGCCACAAAAAATTGGTCCCAAGTCCAGGGAACAACTGGTTGTGGGTGGTGGTGACACACCAATAATGGATGGATGCGGCAGAGCACAACTACAACATTTCGTCATTTATGCCGGGGAGGGGGATTCGTCCACAAAGCCATCATCACCTCTGGGGCTGGGGAGTCCAATACAATGGTGGGGAACGGGGAGCTAAGTTCTTTTGATCTCAAAGGGCCGATCCTGTAGTCTTTCTTTCTCGTCTAGTGCCTCCTCCTGGCCGCCTCGATCTCCTTGGCCAGTCCCCTCAGGTAGTCCATCTCGGCCCTCACCGCCGCCAGCTCCGCCTTCAGGCGTGCGTTGTGCTGCTCCAGTTCGTGCAGTTCCCCTTCGGTCAGCTCTCGCTCGATGCGCTTTCGCTCCCGGTAGCGGGTGGCGGCCACCCGGTTCAGCTCTTTCTTGCGCTCCTTGTTCCTGCCCCGACCTTGCGGCGCCCTGGGCTGCCGCTGTTCCTCCACACTGGACGAGCTGTCCCTTCCCACGTACGGATGCGGCTTGCGCGTCCGTCGCGGCGCTTTAGCCGTTTTGCGGGACGTGCTGGGTTGCGCCTCTTCCGTGGGTGGACTCTTCGAGGCTGAGCGGCGCTCAATCTCCGCGCACTCGCGCTGGATCTGCTCGTAGATCTCGTCCTGGGACAGCGACGTGAACTCCTCCGAGCTGTGCTGGTTGCCCGTCCAGGAACAGTCCGAGGAGCTGACGCTGAGCGGCTCGTAGAAGGGAGTGCTGAAAACGACGGTAAAGATGGAGACGCGGAAACAGACCAGGAGCTGATGTCGGTCAGCTGAACGTTCGCGAAGGGCTGCTGAGGGGGCACTGGCTCCTGGGCGTTGGCCGAGGGCGACACATAGGCGGCGAGAGCGTGGCCGTTGCTAGTGGCCAGGGAGTAGGACTGCTCCATCCACGCGTACTCCTCGAAGTGCTGCTGCTCCTGGTGGAGGTGACGATGGTGCTGGTGGTGGAATGCTTGTGGCGGAGTATCGACGAATGCCCCCTGCTCAGTCCCCGGCTCAAGCGGAACAAACGCAACACTGCGAGGCTCCTCCTTGAGCGGCGACGGTGAAGGGGACAGAATGCCAAGGAACAGGTCCTGGTGCTGGATGGGCTTGCTCTCCTCCTCCAGGGGCCACCCACAGTCCTCCGCCCACTGCGGCACCTCCTCCGCCCACTCCCACTTCGGCTCCCATCCGCTCATGTAGTCCATGGCCAGCCCATCCAGCGGCGGCAGCCACCTGAGGCAAAACCGATCCATGGGCCATCCGCTCAAACATCCCCAGTACCCGATATGCTCCTCCTCCGGCGGCACCGATAACTCGGTGCGGAACCAAATGTCCTCCACTAGGATCTCCTCTGGCGCCCACTCCCGCTTCATCGTCGCTGGGCCTGCGCAGCCCGTCAAATTGGCGTTCGAGGCCGTAGGTGGAGAAATTAAATTGCCGCTGTTCGGGGCGTTGGGGCGCGGAGGAACAGCACAGCGAGGCGGAGGACGGCGGGGCGACGGTGGTGGCGAAGGGCTGTTCGACGGGAGCGATGGTCGTCAGCGTGGTCATCGTCGGAGGGGCGTCTATGGTGTGGAACGACATCTTCTTGTCTCGGAGTTGGTTCGTCAAAGTCAAAGGCTGTTTTGTGTGTTGACAACGGACAGCGGATGCTGAGTGTTTATTCTTGTTGGTTGGCCGGTTGGCGCAGTGCAGATATGAGAATCCGGAGGTTTTTGGCTGGAACAGCTGAAAATGGCGGGAAATATGTAAAATACACAAAGTCACAAACTAAAACGGACAAAAAAGGTATCGATCACGGGAATAAGTACGAAGTACAAATTGGTGTGTAATAAATGGGGAGTCGATTTGGATGACTGAATGACTGGTTATGTTTGTTGGGAACTGGGACCTGGGAGTAGTGGGGGAGTGGGGAATGGTCGGGGGTGGGCAGAGGCTGTATCGCCCAAAGTGGAGGGCAGAGACAGGGAAAGGAGCTGTCTGTCACTCCAGCAGATTGATAGATGGATACATAGATCCTTCTGCTTGTGCAGCCGATTCCTTTTGCGGGCGGAAATTAATAAATCGTCAGCAAATACCTACGCGCTGATTCGATGGAGAAGAACCAGAAATGGAGGAGAAGTCACGCTTTTTCTGGTCTATAAGCCCCGGAACTCTGACTCCCACTAGGTACATCGCAAGACCGCAATGCCTTGTACTAGGTATTCCAATAAAAGTTAATTTTGTCCTTCTTGAACCTAACCCTTAATACCTAGTATATATGTCGCAGGAAATTCTGAGAATCAGTTAAAACTGAGAATTTCTAGATTTCTACACAAACATGGGGGACAACTGAATAGAAGTAGACTAATAGATAGTTTATGGCCACTTTCATAGTCAATATCAAATATTTAGGCATGGTCGATTTCCTTTGTGGATTTCAATTTCCCATGGATTTGAAACCTTTAAACCGGTTATAAACAGTTTCTACGGATTTGGCACACATAAATTCTCAGTATTACCTGATTCTCAGAATTTCCTGCGACATATATCTAGCTGAAAGTTTGGTTTCGTTGTGTTGTTTTTATATTTTTATTTTTTATGTGCAATTTTGTGCGATTGCATCATCCTTTTGTGGGGTATAAAACTATAAAATAGAGAATATTGGTGGGACGAAGTATAAAAAGGAATGAATGTGAGCGACTGAGCATGGCATGGGGAATGGGGATGGAGTGAGATGGGAGGGAACTGGGGAAGGGAAGAGGCAGCAAGGGTAAAAGGTAAAAGCAACGCACGCGGCTGTCCTGCTGTCGTGGCGTTGACAATTGACGACCGGTGGACGAAAAAGCGGGGATGCGAAGAACGAGAGAGAGAGAAAGCTGAAAGAAAGAGCAGAGGAGAGAATAAATAGAAATAAAATAGCCTGCATTTGGGAACTCTTCTGCATCTGCGGCAGCCGCCCCTTTTTGCCATCAGCTCATCGGAGCGATTTCGAAATAGTCACAGCAACAGCAGCAGAATAACAGAATCTCTACTAGGTAAATTATTAAGCGTGCCAATTATTTGCCGCCCTAATTTGCTTACATACCGCCCTTTTTTTCTGTATTTTCTGCACATGCTCACATACCGCCCTTTTTTCTGTATTTTCCCTCCCATGCTCACATACCGCCCAAATTTTCCACAAGGCAGATGAGCGTTAGGAATGGTCTACAGAAGGTCGTTTAACTGCACATTGAAGGACCAGACAGAGAAATTTCGCAGTGATTGAAGGATGGACTATTTGCATCCTGAATCGCCATTTTCTACGTTATCTTTGTTGGTTGGCTGTCAAGGGACACTTGTTTCGTCGGTTTGAGAAATTGAGAATCGATTTGTATTAGCTGGCTGTAAAGGGACACTTATTCTGTCGGTTTGAGAATCGATTTTTATCTATGTTTACAATATTGGACGAAGAATATTTGGCCAATCCTTTCCACTCTGCTGCTCTGCTCTGCCCGACTGGAAACAACGCCCTTTCATCGTTCCACATTTCACAATCCAAACCAAAGAGCAGGAAATTCTAATTCAGCTGACTATTTGGATCAAGTTAAAATTTAGCTTATTCTCTCCTTTATTATTCAGTTAATAATTATGGCTGCTTCTTCATCTGCATTTCTGAATGAAGCTGATGATTCAGAACCAGATGATGAATTTTTGGTCGAACAAGACTTGATTCTAGACATGTCGCCTCCAAATCCTGATTTGGATAAATCGGTCCCCGACAAATTCTTTGAAGATTCCGACGACGATCAATCTGACGAAGATGGTAATAGCAAAATTAAACAAAATATAAATAGATTCAATCAAATTAAGAAGGAGAAGAAGAACAAAAGCCCCGAAGGGCAGCGGAGAGAAGTCTCGTGGACGTCCTCCAAAACAGCCGAAACAAAGTCGCTTTTGATGCGAGAAATTTGTCGGTTTAATCCTCTTAAAATTCCCTATTAATTTGCAATATTTCGCTTATTTTCTCATTTGAAATATGCATAATTTAAATTCAAACAAATAATCATTTTCATTTTTAAATAAATTCCTTGAAATATAACTTCTTAACTTTTGCTTACGGTCTCCATTGTAGTTAACGGCATTCTGAGAAGATGCGTGAAAAATTTGGGCGGTATGTGAGCATGGGAGGGAAAATACAGAAAAAAAGGGCGGTATGTGAGCATGTGCAGAAAATACAGAAAAAAAGGGCGGTATGTAAGCAAATTAGGGCGGCAAATAATGTTATGCGAATTATTAAATGCTGGCTGGTGTTAGGAATCGGAAATGGAAGGATTTGGAATTTGGATTATGTATGACGGGGATTGGGAATAATAAATAATAATAAAGTTAGTCTCGTCAGGTACATATATACTATATACATGTATGTGTATGTACAATGTACATACTACATAGTAGATAGTACTTACTAGTTACTACTTAGTAAGTATTTTTATTTTATGTAAATTGTAAACTAAACGTTGAATTTGAATTTGAAGCGATTTACCGATTTACCCTGAATTTGGGTGTTGTGGTTTCGATAAAAGTTAAAATATTATACCTAGTTAGTAGTTATAGATTATAGGATTATATCTAATACATAGTAACTTATACTAGTAATTAATCAGGGGCCAGAGCTTTTCAAAATTTGCAGCATTACACTATTTACATTTTGCAACGCAAAATACACATTGACAAATTATAGTTTCTGGAAAGAGTCCACACGATGGACCTTTTGTTAATTAAAACAGGAGATTGTCTGCCAATGTGTCATTTTCAGATGTCCCTCTTCCTAACATTTTCGCATTTTGGCGGAGCCAAACATTTTCTGATTCACCCCAATCCTTCTTTCTCTCTCCTCGCTCCGATCCATTTCCGCGATTTCACCTCCCAACCCAATGGTGCTGCTCCGCCACTCCCTGGTGTTCTGGCACTCACTGCTGCTGGTCTCGCTGGTGCTGTTCATCTCGATGATGGCATTTTTGCGTCGGGGCCACTGGCCTCCGCCGAGTTTCTCCGCCCAGAGGGCCCAGCCGCTCGGGTCCGCACTGAACGCATCGCTCAAAGGTCCGAACCCAAATGCAAATGCAGGTTGGGATAACGAGACCCAAACACAGGGATCTCCATTTCCCTCGAATGGCGCATCGATTTGGCGCAGCAGAGTGCCCATTTCCGAGTGTCACTTGACCGGCCGGCAGCCGTTCTGGTCGGCTTCTCGGACCACGGCCGCGTGGAAGGCAGCGACTTCTGTCTGTTCGAGTTGGAGAGCCAGAAAATGGCAAGGCCACGTTCATTCCGTCCTCGGACTGTGGTTCCAGCTGGACGGATGGATCGACCGGAAGGGCGTTCTGCGGAGGGACGTGCACCAGGACTGCGAGTTGACCGAGCTGGACTCGCCTGTCCAGTTCCAGTTCTCCCGGAGACTGGCCACCTGCGACCCCCGGGACTACCGCATCGAGCTGCAGGGCACCACCAATCTGCTGTTGGCCGTAACGCAGCTTTGGCCGGTCAGGTCGCTGCGAGAGATGGCGCACCAGATGCGATACGTGCTGATGACGGGTCGGAAAGGCGGCCAGGAGAGGAGGCACTCGCTGGAGTCGAATCTGCGCACAATGGACATACGGGCGCAGAATGTCTCCGTCCCGGCACAGGTGACCACCTATTGGTGTGCGATCGTGGAGCTGGAGGAGCACATCCGCAAGCGGAAGCACCACGTGGTCAAGGTGAACAGAACCCGAGAGAACTACACTTCCACACCACCCCCGTTCGCAGTACGAGGCGGTGATTTCGCCAGGCAGCGAGCAGCTGGTGCACCACTTCGAGGTGTTTCACTGCCAGAAGCCGACGCGCCCCTTTTCCGGAGACTGCAGTGAGGATCATTTCCCATTTGTTTGATTGTCAGAAGTTACCGTAATCTTATTGGCATTATGTAAAAATTGAATTAGTATTAGGTATTAGGAAAAGTATGGGCACGGCTCAAATTTCACCCCTCAGCAGAGCACCTTGGCCAGTTTAAGGCACAGACAAACCGGCGGAGGCGCGCAGCTGCTCCAGAGTGCTGGCCGCATGGGCAATGGGCGCGAATGTGGGGAATCAGGGAAGGGGTGCTTCGGTCGAATATCCCCCTTTAAGGCGGTGGTTTATCCCCCGGAGGCGGGAATGCCCATTGGGGGGCCGAATTTTGTACCGTTCCTGATGGTCGAGATCCACTACAACAATGTGGACAGGGTTGCCGGCCTGAGGGACAGTTCTGGGCTGAGGGTCACTTACACGGACAGACTCCGGCCCAACGACGCGGGAATCATGGAGCTGGGGTTGTTGGATTGATCGGCGTAATAAGGGCGGACAAAACCCTTGCAGACTGATCTACTCGGACGCCAACTCGATCCCCCCGGGACAGGCCGCCTTCCCACTGAGCGCCTTTTGCCCCGCAGAGTGCACCCAAAAGGCAAAGGGAACGCCCCAACTGCAAAAGGCCCTTTCAGTTCCCCGCAGGCGGAATCAACATTTTCGCCTCCCAGCTGCACGCCCACTTGGCGGGCCGCAAACTGTTCACCTCGCTGCTGCGCAAGGGGACCAAGGTGGCCGAGGTGAACAGGGACAACCACTACTCGCCGCACTGGCAGCACATCCAGACGCTGCAGCCGCAGGTGCGGGCGATGCCGGTGAGGGAGGGAGGGGAGGAATCTGGTCTGGACGTTGGCTGACCTCGGCACCAACAGGGCGATGTGCTGGCCACCACTTGCGTCTACGAGACAAAGGGACTGACCCGCTGGACCTGGGTGGGGATCATTTATTGTAGGTTCACCCCCAACTGGTCCCTTTGGAGGGCGGGTACGGGATCGAGGACGAGATGTGCGTCAACTACATCCACTACTACCCCGCATCGGAGGTACCTACATATACCCAATGTCCATCCATCCCAAGTGCCCTTCTTCTTGTGCATGTGGAAGTGTGCAAGTCGGCGGTGTCCAACACCTCTCTGCACGCCTTCTTCTCCAGAATGGGCCTGCGGGGGGACAGGAGGCTGCGCATCGACCAGAAGTACTCCGCAGTGCGGTGGACCGAGGCCAAGCTGGCGCTGCTGCGCGAATTCTACCGCGTGTCCCCCCTGAACGTGGCCTGCCTCCAGCACTCGGGGCAGCCCTTTCCCGTGAGTCCAAAATGCCCTTTCTCTTCTAACAAACAGCAAAAAGGGCCACCCCAACAATTGGACGCGAGTACCGCGACCCGAGTTCACGGCCAGTCCGGCAGACGCGGGCGCGACCAGCGAAGACGAGTGTCCGGCGTTGAACGACTGATGAAATGATGAATGGGAAAAAGGCCCCTGGATATTTGGATTCGTTCATAAAATGTCCGGTCAATTAACAATTATGGCGGTGACCTTCACAACCTCAGCGGGCAACTTAATCGCTTTTTGCCCGCAATTGCAATGTCGCTGTTATCTTCGCCGCCTCCCCAGCTCCTCCCCCATTTGGCTAATCGATTATCGCTCCCTCCGCCCATCTCTCTTCGTTTCTGGTCAACTTTTTCGTCCGGGTGGGCAGATCGTGAAAACATTCAAAAAAGAGGGGCAGGGCGTACTTTTGCCTCAGAACAAGTGCTCGCCAATTCCTCATTCCCCTCCCACTCGAATGGGTCTGTTCTCGTTCGGCTGTGCCCTCGTCGGCTGTCTCTACGACTTCCTGACGTTCCAGTTCGGATGGCTCTACCTGGTCTTTGTGCGCCTTCCGCTGGCCCATTTGCGCAAAAAGCGCTCGGCCATCCGCCAGTGGGTGAATTTGCGCCTCCAACTCGGACCCACGACCCACCCCCGGAAGGTGTGCGCAATTCAGAGACAAGTGGGCGCCGAATCGACCGGGAATGAATGATTGGGGGCGTTTGGGCAATTTGAGGTGCGGCAATGGCAAAAGGAGGGCAAGGGACGCAAAATGTGCACCAGGGGAGAGGACGAGTGCCAGAAGATGTGCTTCACTCGACCGCGGTACAAACGCACCATGTTCCAGGTCAAGATGGACGCGCTCAGAGACATCATTGAGGTGGGAATGGAGAGAAAGGCTTTAGGGGATCTGGCCACCCCAGATAAATGTCTCCGATGGCTACGTCCGCGTGGAGCCGGGAGTCACGGTCGCGCAGCTGCTGGACGCACTGCTGCCGCTCGGCCTCACACTCCCGGTCGTGCCGGAACTCGGCCAGCTGAGCATTGGAGGGCTGATACAGGGCTGCGGCATCGGTTCGGGCAGCGCCCGGCACGGCCTGCTCCAGCACAACTGCCTCGCCTACGAGATAGTGACTGCCAGCGGGGAAGTGGTCGTTGCGGAAAAGGCGAGTAGGGGGATTGTTTGTTCCCCACTCCCGCCAATCGCCTCCCATTCAGGAGGGTGAGCACCAGTCGCTGTTCTTCGGTGTCCCCTGGTCCCTGGGCACACTGGGGCTGCTCGTGTCGGCCACCCTCCAGACCATCCCCTGTCCCCCGTTCGTCCGACTTGTCTACCAGCCGTGTTTTTCGCACAAAGAGCTGGTCGGCCGCGTACAGGAGGAGGTGCAGCCGCGTGCAGGCAACGACTTCGTGGAGGCCATCCAGTTCGACAAGGACCGCGCAGTGCTGCTGAACGCCAAGTTCGTGGACCAGGTGCCCAAGAACGACCAGCGGGCGCTCAACCGCATCGGCGGCTGTTCCCGGCCCTACTTCCACAGGACGGTGCAGCGCGTGCTGGAGCAGGGCAGCACCCGCACCGAGTACATCCCCTCCGGGGACTACTTCCGCCGCCACTGGCGCTCCCTCTTCTGGGAGATCGGCGAGGTGCTCCCACTTGCCGACTTCTACCCGGTCCGGCTGGCCCTCGGATGGCTGCTGCCGCCGGCCCTGCCGGTCGTCAAGTCCACGCGTGCTCGCCGCATCCTCGCCCAACAGCACGTGCTCCAGAACCTGCTGGTGCCGGTCAAGTCGCTGGGCCAAATGCTGTCGCTGCTGGACCAGCAGCTGCAGATCTACCCGCTCTGGCTGTGCCCGGTCACTCTGCCCGCCCAGCCAGGACTGCTGCGGAACCGGCTCGGCCTGAAGACGCTCTACGTCAACGTGGGCGTGTATGGGAGTCCGCAGAAGCTGCTGGAGGAGCTGGAGCTGGAGGAGCGGCTGCGCATGGTGGAGGACGAATGCAGGGACGTGCAGGGGTGGGCATTTAGGGGCAACACAGAAATGTTCCCGAATTGAGCACCCCAGATTCCAAATGCTGCCCTCCGACTCGCACCAGACGGCCGCCGAGTTCTGGGACATGTTCGACGCAACGCTGTACGACTGGCTGCGCGCCAAATACGACTGCAAGGCGGCCATGCCGAGCGTCTACGAGAAGATGTGCTTGACGAATCGAGATTTTTGAAAGGCAAGAAAGAAAAACATATATATTTTGTCTCCGTCTTGCCGTTTAGAAACAAATTGCATTATTGGCCCAGGACCCGGTTAATCCCCGAATGGTCCTCCGCCGACGGCCAATTCCCAGCCCCTCCCTGGGAATAGATTACCGCCGCCGTCTAATTCCCTTGGCCTTCCGACCGTCGGGCACTCCTTGGCCATCCGCCCTTCCTCGAAAGCCCCCTTTCGGTCAGCAACAACAGTGGTCCACTGCCGAATGTGCTCCCCGTTGCTCAACTTCCTCCTTGTCCTCGCCTCATTCCCCCCTTTCGCGCCTTTTCCGCATTCGCCAAAATCCAGGAACACGGCCAAGGTTTTGGCGGACTTGCTTGGACCTTCACATCTTTTCACAGTTTGACCAGAGTGGACACAATCTATTCGACTTGACTGGACGCAAAAAGAGCATCTTTCGCGAGCGATGGACCGACAACGCCGAAAAGGAATCCGAAGGAGAAGCACAGCAACGCTTTGCGTTTGATTTTGGACGGAGCATTCGAGAACCGCAGGAAGCACAGAATGTCGGAGAAGGAACTAGCGCGGACGCGGCGAGGCGGCCAGAATCGAAAGAGAGTGCGGAAACGAAGGACAGCGGCAGCAACCCATTCGGAAGGACCAATTTCGATCCGCACTTCCCGGTGCACAATCTGTGCGGGCCCTGGAGCTCCGGCCGACAATCGGTTGACCTTGAGTGGGCGGAGCCGGCGGACAAGCTGCTGCGACTGCTGAACGAAAGGCACGAGGGCAGTGGCGGAGCAACGGGCAGATACCGCTACAACATGTTCCTGGCGCCAGGACAAGTGACCGGTCGGTTGCTGGGACGCGCGGATGTTCTATCGGAAACACTGTCGTAGGACACGCCACCAACGTGTCCATCGCAATGTACGTGGAGTCGATGAGCTCCTTCAAGGCGCAGACCATGGACTTCGAGGTGGACATGTACTTCGCCATGGGATGGTGGGCAATGCATTGTGTGCAGCACAACCAAGCCCGCATTTAGGTATGACAGGCGGCTGTCGCACAACTGCACCCATCCCCTGCTAGTAACGCACAAACAGATTGCGGACCGCATTTGGACCCCGGATTTGTACTTTCTGAACGCCAAATTTGCCTATCTACAGGAGGTGACCACACCCAACTTTATGGTGATCGTCTACCCGGATGGACTGGTCTTCAAAACACTCAGGTGCATTCGGAAACAAGTTGTGGATTGGATGGTTTTCCCACATAGGATTGACGTCACTCTTTCTTGCAACATGGACCTTCAGGTACATATTATGAGGACACCAGACCAAAAATTGACAATTGGGCACCAAATGTGAAATTTTGTTTATTTCAGAAAAGAGAAGATAAGCCTGAATTGTAGCCAAGTTTATTTCACATTTGTTTGTCCGGACACACCCATAATATTTTCAATTTGCCTTCCTTCTCCGTCCAAATTCACACACATCCTTCAGCTGTTTCCTTTCGACCGCCAAAAGTGCCCTCTGGTCATCCAGTCGTTCGCCTACATCGAGAGTCTGGTCAACCTGAGCTGGCACGTGGACCCGCCGCTGTACCCGATTGCCACCAACCCGGACCTGAAACTCAACGACATGGCCATCACCGGGATGCGCTTCGAGCGCTGCAGCAGCCCCTACACCATGTTCCGAGGCACCGGGGTCTGGTCCTGTCTGCGCGGCTACATCGTCATGAGGCGGCTGGTGCTGTTCCACCTCATCCAGACCTACATCCCCAGCGGTCTTTCCTTCCAACCGGCCCCACCATTTGATTGTCTGGCTTCAGCGATGCTGGTCTCCATCTCATGGATGACCTTCTGGCTGGACCCGCGCGCCTCCCCGGCGCGCATTTCCCTGACCATCACCAGTCTGCTGACGCTGACCACAATGTCCAACGGAGCGCGCCAAGATTTGCCACAAGTCAGCTACATAAAGGCGATGGACATCTGGCAGACCTTCTCCCAGGTGGTGGTGGGCCTCACCCTTCGCCCAATAACAGTGCAACTCGCCAGGCACTGATATTTCTGGTGCTGCTGGAGTACTCTTTTGTCAGCTACTTTTTCACGCGGCGATCTTTCAACTGCGCACATCGCAGGTCAAAATGGGGCGCCAGCATTCGCCAGCACAACGGATTCGAAGGGTTGGCTGGCACTGCGATGTACACGCAGAGAAACAACAACAACGAGGGCGAGGAGAACGGGGGAGGCACCCAACAGTTGGGCAACTCTCTTTTCAACAACTCTTTGCGGAAGCGATGTCACTCAGCAGAGGACGAGTCGGCAGATGATCCGAAGACGGCGGTGTCGGCAACCCTTCCACTCCACTCTCGCCAGGGCACGTTCTGTTCTGATGGAATTGAGCCGAGACGTCGGCTGTGTGCCGCGCAGCAAAGTGACTTTGGCACTTTCGAGGGACGGCTGATGATGCAGGGGATGGGCGCAGAAGACAACGGAATTGGGGCGGCGGAAGAGGGGGAGAAAGATGCCGAGAAGCAGATGAGCCGCTGCAAACGCTGTCAGTTTGAGGACGAACGCAAGGGACGGGCAATCGACAGATGTGAGTTCGAAGAAGAGGCAATTTGAATGCGATTGGGAAAAGTCGTTTTGAGCAGGCGAATTGTTTGCTCTTTGCCATTTGCCTTTAACTTTTAACACGAGTGAAGATTGTGCATTACATGCCCATGTGCAGTCGTGTCCGAGCGGTTAAGGAGACAGACTTGAATCCAACGGGAAGCAATCTGTTGGGCTTTGCCCGCGCAGGTTCGAATCCTGCCGGCTGCGAATACTTTTTTGGTATTTAAAATCAATCGAAAAACGTTTCGGTGAAACGACAAAACATTTATGGTTAGCTGAAATTTATTTTTGCAGACAGCCGTGTGCTCTTCCCTTCAGTCTTTGCCGCATTCTGTTCACTCTACTGGCTCTACTATTGGTGGCTGAGCAGCGACGACCATTAAAAGGATTGAACCAAAATTAGCCCGCACGCAATAAAATCTAAACTGTTTTACTCTTTACTCAGTCTCATTGTCAAAAATGAGAAAATGTATGCGAATGAAACTGGAAAACAAAAATATTTCTTCGATTTGATGTGATGAACTGATGAAGTGGGAAGAAGGGTCGGGCAAAGGACACGAGAAGACAAGAAAATGGTGGTCAACTGTCGTTTGTTGGTGGGTCTGTTGTCGTTTCCAGGGCGGACGCGAAATTAAGTGAGGGACAAACGAAACGAACAAACATCAGTAGAGCATGGGGGTGAATGGCAAACGGAACTGATCGAAGAAAGAAAGCAAAGAAGATGAAAGATTTCATTGATTAATGTGTGGACGAAGCGGAAGATAAAAAGCGCGAAAGAGGAAGGAGAGCGGTTGGGGCGGAGAAACATTGAGATTGCGGTGTAACGGTGCAATACACATTTAAAGGAGAGTGAAATAATAAGTATATAACGGTGCATTCGGCTACTGGTTGTTGTGAAATATTTATTCGCAAACGTGTATAAAATGAAAGAGCGGATGGACTGGTCGGGCGGCGGAGAATACTCTTCAGCAGAACGAAGAATGAATGAATGGATAGGTCAATTGAACATTGAAAGAAACGCGTTTGAATATCGGCCAAATATTCCACTGATCATAGCAAAATGAGGAGAATTAGCGGCGGAAAGAGCCAAATGGCTAGAAAGAGCTCAAAAATGGGCAGACAAATGTGCCAATTGGTTCCTCCCGCGAATTATGGTAGAATGGCCTCTCAAATGTAATAATCGATCGATCAACAACAGTGCACAATGGGGCCATCTAGAGATGGGAAATCCGGGGGGGGAGGTTGAGTGGAGACGAAAAACAATTAAATGCCAATGGCGGTTCAAAGGTGCTGCACTTGCTGGTCCAGCTGCGGGTTGGGCTGCAGCTCGAACGTGACGCGGATGGGCTCGCCCAGAGTAGAGCGCACGGGCAGGTAGGCGACCAACTCCTCCGGCAGTTGGGACGAGTGGTGCGGGGAGCAGGGGCGCAATGTGAACGACTGCAGCAGGAAGGGCTTCGGGTGGTCCAGGGGCGGGTGTGCAAATCCCTCTGGCAGCAGAGAGGAGCTGCCCGCCTGCACCGACACGGGGCTCGTGGAGCCACTCTGCAAAGCGAGAGCGATATCCAAGACCCTTTTCGGGGATGCTCACCGTGTGGCTGTGCTTCTCGCCCTCCTTGCCCTTTGCGGCCAGGACGCGTTTCCTGCGGTGTGTCGTCGCTCCCTGGTGCCGTTCCTCGTCCTTTCCTCCCCCTTCCCCACTGCCTCCCTCCCGATGTTCCTCCTCGCCCTCATCCACCAACAGTCTTCCTTCCGGCCCTTCTTCCGCCTCCTCGTGCTGTTCCTTCACCCACTCGGCCAACAGTTCCCTCTCCTCGTCCGCCAACTTTGCCCGTTTCGCACTTGGACTCTCAGATTCTCCCTCTTCCAGTTTGGCGGCCTGTCTTTCGGCGCGAATGTGCGAAATCACTGAACGCAACAATTGTGCAACAACTTCTGTCCGCGCCCCCTGTGCCTACCATGCTCATCGCACTCTGCCCGCGTGCTGAACCTCCTTCTGCACTTCACGCACGCAAAGGACGTGAGCATTTTTGCGATTTTCTCTGAAACAATCGATTTCCTCCAATTCCATTCCTCTCTAAGCTCACTTGGCGATATCACCGGTCGTTTGTTGGGCGAGAGTTTGGCCACCAGGTTGTGGTGCACCGTGCTCTGATGCCACTGAAGTTTCTGCACACTCTTGTAGCGTCTTTTGCACTGCGCACACGCAAAAGCCCCCTTCGCTGGTTTGGCGGTGGCCGACTGAGTGGCGGTGGCGGGCTGCGGAATCAGAGCTCCGCCATTGGACGACGCGGCCGACGACGAGGAGGCGCCGGACGAAGCGGCCGAAGTCTTGCGCAGCTGTTGTTGTTGCTGTTGGCGGAACTTGCTGAGCTGCTGCTGCTGGTGGCTGTTCGCCTCGGCCATTTGCAGGGCCACCTGGGTGATGGTGTCCTCGGCCGGGTCGGCCGACTGCAGCATTGCGATGTACTCGGCGGGGTGTTCGGTCAGCTGGTGCAGCTGCAGTTGCGCCTCCTCCTCCAGACAGAGGCCGCAGAAGCGACAGCTGTTCGCGTTGTTGTTCGCGTCCGCTCGGAACTGTTGCTGGGCCGACTGGGGTTCGTCCAGCTCCTTCTTCTGCAAGCAAACAAACCACTTTGTGAGACGTTATTTCCCGAAATCCCCCACAAAACTTGGAAAATTCTGTCTGCCAGTGTCTTGGCCAAAGTTACAATTAAAAATGGCGCTGAATCCAAATATACGGGAGGGCGGTGCTTCGCACTTTCCCCGGTGTTCCCCCTCCCCCCTCCGTTGACTAGACCCACCATTTGCGGCATTCTCGCTGTGCCGATGAGCGGCTCTCCGATGAGCGAGAGAAGTTGCTTCACCGGATTGGCCAACGCCGCGTTCGCCTCTCGCTCGCCCATCGCTGCCACTGGCTGGTTCTCGTCGTTGGCGGTGCCCGTCTCTGCCGCCCTGTGCTGCTGTTGGGCGGCCTCCATCATCGCCGACTCAAACAGCGACTGCGCAAAAGGGCCTCCGCTCGACTGTTGCTGCGGCGGCATTTTTGGCGTGGTCGTCTCCATGGCGGCGCCCATTCGTGGCGGCTGCGTCTGTTTCGGGACCGCTGCTCCGCCGCTCGTCTGCTGTGAGGGCACTTGGCTGGCCGGTTGCATTCCGTGCATTTCGCGCTTGTGCGCGCGCAGCTCGTCCCGTGTGGCCATGCTGGCGTGACAGATGTCGCAGCGGAAGCGCACCTCGCCCTTTCGCTCCTTCTCCATCGTGTCGATGTTGGCTATCAGCGGCTTGTTCTCGTCGATGACGATGTTGTGCATTTTGAGCATGTGTGTGCGCAGGAAGTACTTGTTGCACACCTCCTTGTTGCACAGATCGCAGAAGTTCTTCGACGTGGACGAGTATTGGCGTTTCTGCGCCGGTGGCTTCGGCGCCATTCCCGGCGTCTGCTGTTGTTGGCCCATTCCGCCGCCGGCCATCGCAGTGCTGGGCATTTGAGCGCCTCCCAACTGGCCCACAGCCGCGCCAATCTGGCCCTGGGCCGCCGCAGCCAATTCCGCGCTCAGTTTGGCCAACATCGTTGCGTTGTCGAAATCGGCTGCTGCTGGTCCCAGTCCGCCAAATACACCGTTGGTCGAGGTGGGAAACATCAGTGAAGAGGGCGCAGCGGAGGTGAAGGTGGGAGAGCCGAGGAGCTGGTCTGGAAAGGCAAAAGAATGAATTGTGGAGAAAAACTCAAGTGAGGAACAGACTGAATATCTGCTGCTGTTGGACCGCATTGCCGCCCATTCCTGCTGCCATCATCGCCAGGGCGTCGATGGACGACTGTGCAGCGGCGGAATCTGGCATCGATGTGGACTGTTGCTGCTGAAGTTGGTGGGCACTGTCGCCGATGTGCTCTGTGAGCTGATGTTGGAAGAGAGCGGTCTGGGAGCCGAACTGCTTGGCGCAGTGCGCACACGTGTATGACTGCTGGACGTCGCTTACTGGTGACCTGCTCGGTGAGCTGGCTCTGGAATGGGTGAAACACGTCGTTCGACTGCGGTTTCTCTGCCCACCTATGAACGTCCGACTGTTGTTGCGCCTGCTGCCCGATCAGTTCGCCCAACTGGGGCAGTGCGCCAGCGCCGAACAGCTGCTCAAACATGCGTCCCCCGTCGCCGCCCAGCTGCGCGGCCAACTGCTGCATCACCGCCATTTGCTGTTGCTGGTCGGGCGAGAGGCTCTCTGCAAATGGAGGAGTCTAGACCATTGTTTCCTCCAGAATTGTGCCACCTGTGCTGGTGGTGTTGTTCTGCTGCAGTGCGGAAGAAGGGCCCGCCGCCGACGAGTTCATTCCGGGCGTTGAGGAAACGGACAGTTTGGGCACCAGACGATGGACCGAGGGCGAGTCCCTCTGTTCGGCGTGCTGGAACTGGCCACTACTGTGCTGGTGCAGCGAGGCAGAGCGAGCCCTGCCCATTGCGTCCTCTGCGGTGCCGTGTTGCTGTTGTGGGGCCAGTGTGGCGCCGAAGAAGTTGCCAGTTCCGCTCTTCATGGGCGAACTGTTGTTGCTGCCTGCCAGCTGTCCGCCAGCTGCACCAGCGCCATCCCCGATTCCGTGCTTCTTGAACATGTGCGTGCGCAGGAAGTACCGGTTGCAGAGCCACTTGTCGCAGAGTTCGCA
Organism: Radopholus similis; assembly: GCA_013357305.1. NCBI lineage: Eukaryota > Metazoa > Nematoda > Chromadorea > Rhabditida > Pratylenchidae > Radopholus > Radopholus similis. Next base: position 37,786 of record VAHH01000046.1, read on the forward strand.
GTAGGCTTGCTCTGCCTTGCTGGGACTTCCTCCACTTGTGGCCGAGCCAGCTGCGCCCTTCAGGAACTGCGCCAGCTCGTTGGCCTGCTGCGCTGCAGAGGCGGACGACAGGGAGGAGGACCCGTTGCTGCCGGAGAGGAGTTCGGCCAGCCCGGGGACGGAGGCTGGGTTGGCGCCGGAGCCGAGCACTTGGAGCAGCTGCAACTGTTCCAGCAGCGAGAGGGACATCTGCTGCTGCGAGGGCGACTGAACAGCGCACATTGAAAGACCCTGTGTTTTTTGCCAGTCTCACCTGCGCGTCCGCCCTCTGCTGCTGTTGGCCGGCCACCACATGCTGCTGATGCTGCATTGCGGCCAGCTGTGCTTGCAGTTCGCCGGCGTTGTTGGAACCGTTCACGAGTTGCGCCATCAGCTGACTGACCAGCTCATCCGATTGCTGCTGTCCGTTTGTCTGGTGCTGGCCACAGGCCGTTGCCTCCAGCAGCTGCTCCACCAACTTTTGGTGCGCCGACTTTTCGTCCGCCGCTGTGGATGTCTGGCCAAAGGGCGGGCCATCGTTGATGCTGTTGTTCTGGCCAGAATTGCTGGTCGTGGTGGTGGCGCTGTCCGAACTGCCAGAGCTGGCCGGGAGTGCGGACGAGAACAGCGGATTGGTGGTGACAGCCATCGAAGAACTGTCCGCGACGGAACCTAGTCCAGCCAGTTGGCTCAGGTAGATCTGCTGGAAAGCACAAGCATCAATTGGCAAAGTGGCGTGGCGGACCTGGTCGATCTGGGAGAGCATCAGTTGATGCAGATCAGCGGCCGAGAGTGCCGCCTGGCCGCCCTGTTGTTGGGCATGTTCGGACGCTTCGTTTGGCGCATGCACAGTGCCATTTGAGGGCGAAGAACCTTGCCGTGGGGGCAGGGGGACCGCCTCTTGGAGGGCTGAAGTGTAAAATTCGTGTAATTTGCTAATTTGGGTTTGGCAGAAGCTATATACTTTTGAATTTTGATTTTAACGCAATCAAAGATGAAACCGATAGCAATATGGCCTTTACGCACCTTTGGAGAACAGCTGGAAGTTGGCCGACGCGGCCAGGTTCTGCATGTTGCGGTAGGATGTGAAAGGGAGCAACGAACAAGGGAATGCGCTGCACTGACTTTGTCTTGGAATAAAATGGCGTTTCGAGAGAGTAAAGGTCAACGAGCGGAGTGCTGGTGCTGCCTTGTTGTCTTCTTTGTTGGTCTCTTGTTTGGCGTCATCTGCAATTGTGGATTTGATTGAAGGAGAAACGGAAAATAATCCAAAAATTCGCAAAATCAATGCGCAAAAATGGTTGAATCGGAGTGGTGATGTTATATCTTATATGATTCTTCTGATGGTTCGCCTGCCTGTTGTTTGTGTTCTCGAGAAGGCGAGTGGGGATTGGGAATGAAATGGCGAATCCAAAAAGGGTAAAATTGAGAAATGGGTAGGCAGAGTGGGAAAGCACTAATAATACCTATATACATGCTAAAGGCGCGAATGGAAAAACCAATGAATGGATGGCATTCGCCCAAATTGACTGTTTCAGAAGGTCAGCACTAATTTCTAATTTGTAAGTAAGTAATTTCTGTCTTCGTTCTCTTTTCGCTTTGGGCAAAACCTGCCATTTTGGAATGGGAAAATAACAATTTTATTTCACTGAAAAGTTGGATGATTAATCATTAATCATCAAACAGGACAGGCAAAGAAAGGGCAGAGAACCCAGAATAGCAAATGGACTTTGAAATTTGAATGGACTTGTCACTACAAAACGCCAAGATCAAGTGTTATTACGTTATTAGTGGCTCAAATTCAAATCCCTTCTTCTGTTCTTCTCCGCCCACTACAAATCCAGACAGGCATTTTTGTGTTTTATGCGCTACAGCAAATATTCCCCTCTTCCCACCCTCTCCATCGCTGCTCGTCTCTCCGCGGGGAGGCAATTGGCCGGCGGAAAGAAAGAACACGACAGCGAATTATTGCGAAAACTTTGACGCAATGTGCGCGCGCAAAACAAGCAATTTGTGCCCGGTTCCAAGCGCGCAATTGGGGTTTAGCAGGGAAGAGCAGAGCGCAGAAACAATCTGAATCTGCGCACACATTTTGGGCTCAAGGGCGCCGCCGATGGGACGGACGGCGGGGAATTGTCCGAGTCGCGCAGCGGTGGACGAAAGGCATTCGATTGGATTGCAGCGAAAATTTGCGAAGGAGCGCTGAGCGCCGCTGGGCTCCGATCCAGCGCGCAAAAAATCGCATTCATTCCTCTCAATTTGATTATTTTGCTCGAAACCAGTTCGGCCGACGGGCAATCGGGATGTGCGGCGGCGGAGATGGAAGGGCAGAATTCGGAGCACCAACCAACAGCGGGGGCCCCTGCCCATAGGGGGCCATAGAGCTTCAGGTGGAAAAGTCAGGGGATTGGGGAAGTCAACCAAATGGCATGGCGGGGGCGCATTTCGGAATACACACTGTTGATTGTTGTCTCGAGTCGGTGGCGGGGAGAGGAAAACGAGTGATTGGATTGTGCCTTTTTTCGAAATTGGGGCGGGTCAAGGGAATTCGCGGCACAAGCGGCGGTTCCTCCCGGTCAGCTCAGATCACCGAATTACGCCCCGCGGGAACACGGCGGCGCCAATTCACGGAACCGCCGAGACGGGAGGGAGCACACAACAAACCAAACACACGCGCGTGAAGCGGCGGGGAGCAGGAGGAACTGCAGGGATCCGCTTCGCAGCGAAATTAATTACACTGCGCACACTCGGCGCGCAAATTCAATGTCAATGAATGGGAATGGACGAAAAAAGAATGGATGCAAAATGCGGAGGAGGAGGAGGGACGGAATGTGCTGGGGGCGCCTCCACAGTGGGGCCCTGTCCAAACTGCTCCAGGCACACAACACAGAACACACAGCACCCCAATTCCCCCCGTTCTGTTCGTTGGGAGAGCACCCAACGCAAACGAGTGCCGAGAGTGGTGAGCAGTGTGCCGCCGATTTGCTCCAACGCCCCCCCCCCCAGTGCTGGGCGTCCATTTCGCATTTGGATGCTCCGCCGCCGATTGTGTGTGTCGACCAGTTTCGCAAGTTTGAATATAAAGCGCCGCGCGGAAAAACAGCCCCAGCCTTCTTTCCCCTCCGTCCATCATCGTCTTTGTGCTGAAAAAGTTAATTTCAGCGAGTCGTGCGCCCGCACAGCACAACAGCCCTTCTGGAATTATATTGGTGTGTGCTGTTGTCGCTGATTTAATTCGTTCAACAGAGCAGGGGCGGGGGAGGGAGCACCGCCCGGGGAAAGCAATTTGAGGAGCCAGTCCCAGCGGCGGCAGAAGCGACTCCTGGCGCCCCTCTGCTGCGCTGAGTGTTGATTCTGCTGCACTCTGCGCACAACGCCTGGAGCGGTGCGGCAAAATGGACGGGCGGGGACGAATTCGCAGCATCTTCTCTCCCATCGAGTGGCGCACAAAAGCAGTGAAACTTGTCACTCCAAGTGGGCGCGGAGGGAACAGGGAATGGAGGAATGGACGTTCACGCGAATTTGGGAAAGTCCGAATGCCAAATGCCCCAGGACCCTTTGCCTCTTCCTCTGCTGGCCGTCCTCCCAGCTGCGGACGCAATCCAGATCCCAGGCCAATTGGACCCGAAGGGGCGGGAATTATACACATCAACAACCGCTCTCTTTTTGGAGATTTTGATCGCCCGGAACACAAAGTGGTGCTCTGCTATGGGGATGGGCCCACTCACTGGGTTCTGGATTGGGCGTCGAATACAGAGAATTGGTCCCGGCTGGCCCCGGAGGGGGATTTGGCACTTTTTCGGGGGAATGGGCAGAGTCGGCGGGCGGTGAGTTGTTTCTTTCGGCGGGCCAATTGTCGCGAAATTAAACTTCGCTCGCGGGCTCGCCATCCAAAAAGTAATAAATCAAAAGTGCTCCGCGGCCCAGAGCAAAACTCGCGTTGCGGAAAGCGCCGAGGCGGGCAGGGAGAGGGCTGAGGGTGCGGATTGGGATTTCCTCCCAAAGGCCGGCGCTACAGACGATTTTTGTGCCGATTTTGAGGCCCAGGAAGTGCCATTTTGCGGCAGAATGGGAAATGGCAGACCCTTCATGTGCGAATTAATCAAAATAATTGACTCCTTTGTGGGCTGGATTTGGCGCGGAAACAGTGGATTGAGTGGACGGTGGGTCCCGAGCAATACGAATGTGCCGGGGATGAGCGCAGATGATGGGCGGCGGCATCCGGGAGAATCGGCAGTTGGGCGGAGGGAGCTTGCACAATTTTTGGAGGACGCGCATTCGTAAAATTGCCAAAGTCCGCCGAAATATGCGCTGGCCATTTTACGGAACTGGCTGGCGGCGGACACAATCGGCTGGCAATAAAATGGGCGACGCGCAAATTTCGGGGATCTGTGGTCGTAAAGGCGGGTTGGACATGAGCAGAGGCGGAGGCGGAGGCAGAGGGAGGGCCCCCTCCTCCTCCAGCAGAGTGCGCGAATCATCCAATTTGTGTTTGCTCAGAACAAGTTCTGCTTTTGCTGGGAAAAACAGAAAAACGGACAAAATGGACGCGAAAGATGAGCTGGCCGGACAGGATCCGTCCGGGCTCGGATGCTCTGCAAGGTCCCGGGTGCCTGGCCCCGGGCCCTGCAGGGGCCTGTCAAGACCGCCGCTGCACCAGATCCGTCAAAAGGTGCGCATTTCGGCGACCGATTCGCAAAAACGGGAATCACGCGAGCATTTTGGGGGCCCGAGAGCGGAATTTCGTCCGATTTCGCGCGCCCATAAATCAAAAGCGCAATTTTAAAGTATTCGCGGGGCAGCAAAATTCGCATTCATTTGGGCGCAAATTGGTCGCTTAAGCGAAATGAGAATCGTTTCCAGCGGTCGTCCATTTTTCATTCGGCCCAAAGGGAGAAGCGCGGAGGGAGCGGAACGGGGGACCGGAATGGGCTTTGGACGGGAACGAATGTACCTGCTGGCGGTGGTGGGGAGTCCGAGGAAGAAATGGGCCTTTGGGGGAAATCCACCAGTTTGGTGGGGCTCCGGAATTTTTGGATTCCGATTGCCTTCTCTCCACGGGACCTGAACCGGCCCTCGGTCGGAGAAGGAGAACGGACAAATTCCAAATTGGCCCCAAAGTTGTTTTATCTCCCGCTGCCGGAGTTGTGGCCCGCCGGTTCAATTTCGCATTTTAATTGCCGCCCAATTAAATAAGTAATTACTTCGCTCCTATCAGAGAAAGTGGGGCAATTAAAACGGCAAAAGGGCGCCTGAAATCGAAATTGGGAGAGTCACTCCACCGAATGTTGTCCAAACGGGGGGAGGAGGCGGCCGTGGAAAACATAATTCGAATTGAATTAAATTTCGCGTGTGCCGTTGACAGCGCCAGAATTTAATTAAATTCACTCGCCACCCATTTCTGTGCCGCGCTTCTGACATCCCAGCCACAGCCGCAGGCGCAAAAGGGCATTTGGGCCAGCCCAACGGGAGTGGCGATCAAAGAGCGAATCCCCCAATGGGGCTGTCGACCGGGGAGTCAATTTGGCGGTCTCGCGAAACGAAACGGGTGTACTATTTTGTTTTGCGGGAATTGAAACGGGCGGCGGAAAGCGACAACAGCGACCAGGAAGGGGGGAGGAGGGCTCTGGTCAGGTGGAGGATTGGAGAAACAAACGGTCCTCCACCGCTGTACAAAATATGATATTTATTTCGGCGGCAGTTGATACCAATTAGGCGCACAAAAGTCACGCGAACGCAGAACAAATGCGTGTGGGAATGCGCAAAATCGAAACGAACGAACGAGAACGGTCAGTCCCCTCTTGTTTGGCGCTTTCTGAAAAGTGGCGCAGGAAACAGGTGCTGGGACCGGAAGCGGCCGGACCCAGTCTCGGGAGTGTCCAGGTGGGCTCTTCTGTCCCGTTGTGCCCCACAACACAGGCGCTGGTGGACCCCCGTTGGATCGTTTGTTGCGGCAGAAGGGGGAAGAGTTCTGGTCCACAAGTCAGGTTGTCAGGTAGTCACTCCCCCTCTGCTCCGAGAGTCACTCCCCCTCTTCTCTCCTCTCTTCTTTCTCTCCCTCTTATTTGACCGCAAACGTACAAAACCAAAAGCACTCTCTGCTCCAGCTGGCCCCGTCCCCATTCTCATTCTGGGCCAATTTGTGTCCCTTTTATCTGCCCATATCCATTGGTGCGATGCTCTCGCTTTCTCCCTCATTCATTCATTCCCGAATGATAATAATAAGGGCGCAGGCAGTTTGCAAATATTTGCGCGCAACAAAGGACTTTTTACGAGTTGCAAAGCGGACTTTTGACTGGGAATGGCCGGATAATTGGCAAACAGACAAAACACGCCGAGACAAAGGGAAGGGCAAACAAAAAGCGGAAGAGGGCTGGACAGAGAACGGCGGCGGGGGGATTTGGCCGTAACATTCTGTTGCACCATTTGGAGCATTTGGAGGTTGGACCCTCGCGGGACCCATTTCTCAACTCCCTCCGCCCTCCAAAAGTCCGAGCGAAGCACTCTATTTTTGGGCTCACCAATAATTTCCAAATTGGCCCGAATGGGCGTGTGTAATTGCCGGATTAGGGAAAACGCAAAGGCGTGGAGTTGCCTTTGCCCTTGGTGGGGAGGGAGTGGCGAACTGGCGGAGGTGCACCCCAGCAGAGTGCTGTTCGTTGGCTGGCGGTGTTTCCGCGGACTGGTGGCCCCGTCCCCCGGTGTTTGCCCCGGTCCTGGGCCCTCCACCGGTGCGCAATAGTAAACGTCGGATTCCGGTGCGGGAACGCGGGAAGGGGACGGAGGATCCGTTGGACGCGTGGGACAAGAACAACCAGTCAGCAGCAGTGGCCGGACGGTGGACGCACAAAGGCTGAATGGCGGAGACAAACAAACAAACAGACAAACAAACAGACGGACGGACGGAGGGACGAGTGAACGAACAACAGCGGCAGCAGCAGAACAAACAGTGCACATGGACCGGCACAGGGCCGTTACGCAATCCGCGGAGGTCTGCAGTTGCCTTGCACAAATCGTTTTTCAACTGGTCCGGGGAGTGCAACAAACAAGCATTTTGGGATTTTGGCCCGAAAGTGACCGCACAAAATGGCCATTCGATGGGCTGGGGGATCCGCGAATGCAGCGGTTTTATAAGCCGATTTGGTCGAATTATGCAAAACCCAAACACATATTTGGGCCCACAAAATTATTTCGCGCTGAGAAATGAGCAAAATCAAAATTGCATGGAATTTGGCGCTTTCGCACAGCGGGACATCGTAAAATGGGCAAATTCGGGGAAATGCGAAAAATTGAATTGGATTGATCAGAGAAGGGGGCGGGGGAATGGTGGAGTTCGAACTGAAATGGGGAAATGGGAGGGGGGATGGACTGGGTTTGGACTGCGGCGCTTGTCTTCCGTTCTTCCGTTGTTTTGGTGTTGAGCCGTGTTCACTAACTGTGTGCAATTGGCTTGGCTTGTGCCTGTGTCCAGTCCCACCGCCACCACCGGCACCAGTCACTTATCACCACTGCCCGTTTCGCTTTTGTTCCCAAAACCCACTGGTTTGTTATTTTCGGCGGACTCTCCGCCGCTGCTATCAATTGGCGAGTGTTTTCGTTCCTTCCTTTCAACATTCCTCCGTTTGCTGTCTGGGACTGTTTTCGCTGTGTGCAAAAAACGAATGAATGCGTCCATCCGCCGCCGATTGGCCGGCCGGCCAGTCCCGGCTTTGCAATATTTTCGTAAAATGTGTACGAAAAGCGAGCGGCGGGGGGAGGAGGGACTGGGCTCGGGCGGAGGGAGAGAGACACGTGTTCCGCAGCGAATTCGCAGAATGGGCGGCAACTGGTGACTCTGTTTGGCACACAAAATCAAAACAAAAACAACCCCCAAATGTGCAATAACAAATGTGTCGCAAATCGATCGCATTCGGTCAACAGGTCAACGCCAGCAGAGCCGACGGAATGGGGCAGAGTCGGAATTGGACCCCCGGCGGGAGAAGAAATATCCCGAGATGGGGGTGGATGGCCGCAAGAGTGGGCGCGAATTCGCGACTCCCTCAATTGGCTGTGACTGTGGACGGGGAATGGAGGAAGACGCGGGAAATAATGTGAAATCGCGAAGTGAAAAATGTGTTTTGCAAGAGTGGAGGAGAGACAGAGACAAAGTGGAGGAGGCACTGCTGTTTAGTAATGTGATGTGATGGGTGGGTGGGGGTGTTGTTTAATTTTGATCGTCCAATGTTTATGTTTTCGATTCGAGGATAACGATGGAATGGAAATGAATTGTGACTCGTCGATTGGGTGGTTGGACCGCCGATGGATGGAATGGAGAATGGACTATTTGTTGTACTAGTGTGGACTGTGGACAGTGGGGACTTGGAATTGCCCGAATGGGCTCTGAGAACCCCCCAAAACCGGGGTTCCGTTCGGCGGTGGTTGGACTTTGCGGCGGAACAACGCGGGAAATATCTCCTCGATCGCCTGCTGGATTTGCATTAATTCCGCCATTTTTCACAACCAGCGGGTCATGCGCCGGCCGAGCACCAAAAACCAAAAAGGGGCTGACGCTGGTTGTTTTCGCCGATATTTGTAACGAAATTTGGAAATGCCTGGGCGAGTGGCTGGAGAGCCGATGCTTTTGTAGATTGTAGTCCCTGTCCCTGTCCGCTCAATTCCTCCACCGGCCGACCGCAACCGCCCAACTAGGAGGGACCGATTGCCACCGGAGGAGGCCAAACCCAGACGAGTGGACTCTGGGCCATCGAAGGGCTCCAAAACCATTCAAAACCGCGACAACTAATATTTTTGTTGGGTGTTTTGGCGGCCAATTTGTACGTATTTTGATGGCACTCCTGCCCGCTAGGGCGCCCCGTGCCTTTTTGAATTCGAGTTCAATTGGATTTTTGAATTGCGGAAGAAAGGCGGGCAATTGGCGAGCGCCGAGTGGACTTTTCCGGGCACGAGATTAAATTCCCGTCCGTTCCGAGGGCACAATTGCCCTCCCCCCACAAACTTCTAGTCCCCCTCCAATGGCTAGAAGTGAAAAAGCGGCGCCCTTTTGCCCGCCGGTGACAGAAAATGCGCGCGAATTGGCCATGGGATGGGTCCCAAAAGACCGAGTGACTGACCCTCCCCTCCACCAGCATCGTTGATTTTTCCCATTTTCCATTCCCACAATTTTGCAAAAACCGTGTCTTTCGAGGAGGCGAGGCAAGGCCATCCATCGCTGGCTGCCAGGCACAGATCCCACCCCAATAATTTTTCCAATTTGGTCCTGTCCTTGGGCGTTTTTGTGTGCCTGCCGCGACAAATCGGCCCTTGGAGGGAGAGGGACTGCTGCGGAATGGGTGTTTCGTAAAATGTGGATTGGCCGGGCAAAAAGCGCACACCAAAGGGGACAGACGACGGCCGATCGGCGGGCAATTCCGAATTGGCTGGGACGACGAAATGGTGGACACTCTTGCGCTGGAAAGTGGGCGAGGTGCGAAGGGATTTGCGAAGCGAAAGGCCCAAAATATTTGCTCGGCTGGGAAAACATTGTGCGCGGAGTCAGTGGGACTGGACAGGGGACAGGGGACGGGGAGTCCAAGAGTCCAATTGGGCGAGGGAAACGGCAATTAGATCCCGGTCAGGCAGAGCAGCAGGAGCACTGGCTGAGGCTGTTTCTTGTTTGGCCTTCCTTTTGCTTTTTGGCGAAGTGTCCGAATGTTTCGGGCCCCCGGAGGTGCAAATTCCGCCGAGTCCAGCGGCAGTTTGGGTATTGGTGGGGAGGGACAGTTGTCCACACACAACTACTAATACTCCAATGCACACCTATAGCCCATTCATTCGGTGGACGAGTGCTTTATTTGTGTGCGAGCAAATTTCAAAAATAAAATTACGACGCAGTGGGAATGGGAACAGTTGCCAAGGCGAAGAGAGCAAGCACACAGAGCAGAGCGGAGAGAGGGGAGCCGATCTTTAATTCGCCAAAAAATGGATCTGCCGATGCAGAGGATGGATGGGCGATTGGACTTTGGGACCCGGGGCAGTGGCGAACCGCCGAATCGTACAGTTCGGGCCAAGTGCCGAGTTAACACTTAATGTGCGCAGCTGCCGCTCAAATGTTTTTGCGCACTCCCTCCTCCTATCTCGGCTAAATGCGATTGTAATGGTGGCGTTTGGAGCGAAAGGAGCGGGCGGAGGCAGGGCAGGGGAAGGCACTGGCGCCTTCCAAATGCCTTCGCCCACTTGTGGTTGTACGTTTCTGCGCCTTTTTCTAATTATAATGCGCACTCCCGCGCCCTTACTCTTCTTATTCTCGGTTTCGCGTCCGCCTTTTGCCGGTCCCGTTGGCCTGTTTTGGCGAGTTCCGCGTTATTTTCGCGCGAAAACAGGCACACCTTCTTTCTTTCTGGTGCTTTTGCTTTGCGCTCTTGAAAGTGCCCAACTGGACCGGGAAATGGCACAACAGCATTTGGCACAAAAGGGCGGGGGGGTTCGTCATGCCATTTGAATTGTGCGAAACTACAATGCAAACGGGCAGTTTGGGCGAAAGGTGAGAACGCAGATCGGAAGGGAGGAAGGGAACTGTGGCATTTGCCGAATGGGCCACGTTTGGCACTTTGAGCAATTGTGAACAGTTTCGAATTGGATGGAGCATGTGAACGAGTACTCTCCAGTGGGCCATTATTTCGAGACCAAAGTCCGGAGAATGCTCGATGGGTGCGAATAATTTGGAGTTAAACTGCTGCCGAGAGTGGGAATGGGAACAAACAAAAAGGGCGTTTATTTGAAAGAGCGAATGGAATGGGAGATTGATCAAGTGGCGGCGGCAGAGGGAGGATCAAGCGGAGTCAAGAGTCAAGAGAGAGAGAGAGTCCGTTGGGGTGGATGGGAATAATGGCTATTTGGCGGCGGAAAGTGAATGGTCGCGGGAAAATGTGTCAATGGGGGAATGGGGAGAGAGTGGTTTAAACGTTTGAACGGCAAAAAGCGCCGAGTGGATTGGACTGGTTCGGGGGTTTTGGAAAAACAGAAGAAGAAGAGCACACAGAGAACAGAGTCCCCGGCAGAGCCATTAATTAGCGGGACAAAAGATTGGAGTGGCAAATGGCATTATACGCCAGCAGTGGAGTTGGCCTTTGGCTGGGCAGGCAGGGCGTTATCTCTTCGTCCGAATCAGGGTCAGCGAAAAAACGCAAAATAAAACCAGAGGAGGGGTGGACTGAGATCTGGGGCAGTAGCAGTACGGTTGGGAAAGCCACAACAGAGGTGAAGGCCAAGGGCAGAATGGTCTGCTGGTGAATGAACGAATGAAGTGACGAATGAACGAATGGGTTGAAGCATTGATGGTTGGGTGATGGAGGGTCTGAAAACTAACTCAATCAGAGGTCAGAGGTCACAGAGAACTCAGAGATATGTGAGAAATGGCGTTTGGATTGCGGTGGACCTTTCCTGTTCCGGGTCCTGGAATGGGTTGCGAAACAGCACCAGCGGCAGAGGAGTGACTGTTTTGGGGGCGATTGACCCGTTCCGGGAAATGTTTTCTCGTTTTCCGTTTCAACAGTGGGGATTGGCATGCAAATTCACTTCAGTTTTGCACATTCCCAATCCAAACAGTGGTGAAACTGAAAATTGCTATTGAATTATCGACTGATGGGCGGAAAGTGGGCATTACTAAATTCTAACTTCTAAATTGGCTTATGCTGCCTGTGCTGACGGGAAATGGCACCCTAAAAGTTGGGGAAAGTTCGAAAAGGGGATTTGGATTATTTCTGGCGCTGGGTGGGAGTGGGAGGCCCCCAGCTCGCATTTTTTTTGCATCGAGTGGCGATGGGCTGGGAACGCGAAATGGACGCAGCAGAATTGGAATGGAAGTGGGCGAGGGAGGGAGCACAAAATGAATGCGCGGGCGCCCTCTGACCTGCGGAGGGACGGGGGACAGGGGCAGCAGAACAGAATGAGAACTGAGAGTGAGAGCTGACATTGGACGGGTCGGGGCTGTGGGCTGACTCCTTCCCCTCTCCCCTCTCCTCTTCTCCGGCGGAGGCCCCGTCCGAGGCAACTTTCGCTTTTTTCGCCGCTGCGGAGTGACCTCTCGCTCTCGGCCCCTCTCTCTCTCTTCTCGTCTCGAATTCGGACGGGCGAAGGCCGTTCCCTGACCCACAAATGGGGAGCGACCACAACACGGCAAAAGCGAATTGAGTGCTCTCTCTGGTGGGGGACCAGAGGGACAAATAAACGGAAGAAGCGGAACAGGACCGAAAGCAAACTACGATTGGCCACATTCCGACAGATTGCGTGTTCCCACATAGGAAACGACCGAAATATTCGAAATCAAATGGAAAATGGGCCAATCTCTGAAAATGTATTTGAACATTAGTAGTTGCTACGTCAATGCCTCCTTTCCAGTTCTGAACGAGAAATGGGGAACTGGTTGGTGCCTTCGTTCTCCGGCATTTGGCTTTGGACCAGGCACAAAGGGACGGACCCCCCCTACGTGTGGTGGGGAACCACCGTAACTTCGAATGGCTTTTGGGCGAACACTCCAAAAGGGGGTCGCTCGCGATAAAATTTTGCGAACGGAAAAGGGGGCGCACAGAAATGGGGGAGAAGAGATAAAATGCAAAATGGGGATGGAATGGATTGGGATTGGGAGAGAGGGAGAGAGAGTCTTCCGCCTCTGCCTCTGCCCTGCTCTGTGGTGGAGGGCACTGGACGGCGCCCCGAATGCCCGTCCGTCCACCACCCATCCACTTGTGCCCGAAAGCGAGCATTCACTCGCAAGACGAAGATGACCTTTCCCAAATTGTTAAAGCGAACCACACACCACAGGGGACGCAAATGGCTGCTGACCCGCCGAGGGGACACTGGACACAGGGGGCCCTTCGGTCTGTTTTTGTTCGCCAACTGGGAGAGGAGTTGTCAGTTGGCCGGCGGTCCAAGTCCAAGTTGGCCGCCGTAAACACCTGTAATGGCCGGTTGGCGGGATCGGAGATTGCCGGGGCCCAACACAGCTCTATTTTCTGGCCGCGCTTGACTCACGACGGAGGCAACACTTTTTGTGGCGAAAGGACGCGGAAATGTCGGGGCGCCTTCTTGCGCCGGCACAGGTTGAAACCAACTGTTTTCCGTTTGGGCAACATGCACTTTCGGACCGAAGGCCGCCGAACACCAAAGCACATTGGGACCTGGGCCCCACTCGCCCGCCCAACAACCACCCACTTCTTCTGCCTGTTTCGAACAGACAGTACGCTTCTCTCTCTCCATTCTCGGCCATCCCCAGATTGGATTAATGCCCGGACGGCAACTTCTTCTTCGGCTTCCGGGAACAGCCGTTTCGGTCCAATTAGCCGAAATGGCGGCGAGATTCCGCATTCCCTCCTCCGCCGGTCCCTCATTAGTTTTGCATTTCTGATGCCCCTCCAGCGTTGCGAATTCACAATATTTCCGAGATTGCATAATGGAGGCACTGGGAGGGAAGGGACAGGGACAGGGACAGTGGATGGATATTATTATTACGGGAGAGTGCATCATGGAAATGGAGAAATGGCACAGGGGAGGGACTAATTAGGTGTAATTGGGCCATCAAATCATTTTGTGGGACCCCTACCCCCGATCCAGCGCCCACTTCCTATTAAAGTGCCGTTTCGATACCGTAGTCTGTGGTCTCTCGTCTCTCCTCTCCTTTGTTTCTCGTCCCCTTTCCCATTCGGAATATCCATTTCCATTCAATTTCACTTTTTCTTTTTCCCTTTTATGCCCCTTAAAATGCATTTTTTGCACGTCCTTTTATGCGCCCAATGTGCCGGTCCTGCGCCTTTTTTGCCGCCCATAGGCATTTTCTGCCATATGTTCGCGCGGCGGAGCAAAAAAGGCGGAGAGGAACAGACCGAATGGACGTTGGACGGACCCTGCTGGACGGAGGCCATCCATCCATCCGATCGAAAACAAAAAATCTGGGAGGGCCCAAAGGGGTTCGTTCAATCCGGAGGCATTGCGCACTCGGAGACTGGGAAATGGGGGAACGGCAGGCAAAGGCAAAGGGATCTTTCGCTTGCACCGTTTGGGCGAGTGGAGGGAGCGGAGAGCGGCGCTCCCTCGTTGCTTGGGCCGTGTTGGCGAGTGCCTGTTTTCGAGCGCACAATCGGCGGCCAAAGGCCGTGCTCTGTTTTTGCGTTGAGCCAATTGGCTGCGCAGCACTTTCAAAGAAAATCGCGTGAATTTTGGCGCAAGATGTGTTTACGCTCGAATTGGGGAGTGGGCGGGGGAGGGGGGAGAGAGGCATGGGAACGGGACACAACAACAAGCCCATTGGGCCCAGATGCGAGCGAAGTCCTTTGGTGGTGGTGGCTTTTCTCGCCATTGGTCCTTTCGAATGGACCACCACATCTGCCGAACGCGATAATATTCCCATTCCCTTCTGCTGCGCATCGATTTTTGTTTCCACTTTTTGCGGCCTCAGATCGCTTCACGAGATGGCCGGTATGCAAATGGGCGAATAAAATTGTGGCGTCGATGAACGGAGGGGCTGCAAAAAGTGAACATTCGAAGGGAAAGGGAATGGATGGACAAGGGCTCCTCTCTCTGTGGAGGTTGGGCTTGGAATTGGGCAATGGGAGTTGGGAGTCGACAGATTGGGGGCACACAGCAAACAAACAACCGTTCGTTGGGCGAGCCCCCGAGAGGGGCCAACAAAGTACAAATTGGGGGTGCATCTGCCGGAGACCGCAGTTCCCGTCCCGTCTTGCGCCCAAACCCCACAGTTCGCACCTCCGGCTGTTGGCGGATGACGCGGCGCAATTTCGCCAAAGGCCGCTGCCTCCGCCCCTTCTACGGTCTCGGGAATGGCAAATGAGAATTCGGACGAGGAGTCAGTCAGTCCCCTCTCCCTCTCACGGTCCCGCCTCTTTTGCGTGCGCAATCGCAATAACCGCGGATTTGGAAGACCCGCGGCGGCCGAGAGGCAACAGCGCGGATGCATTTTTAAAAGAGCCAATTTGGCCGCGAATTTCACAAAGTGGAGAGAGATGGCGACGGAAAGTGGGCGAGTGGGCGA
Organism: Radopholus similis; assembly: GCA_013357305.1. Lineage (NCBI taxonomy): Eukaryota > Metazoa > Nematoda > Chromadorea > Rhabditida > Pratylenchidae > Radopholus > Radopholus similis. The sequence goes on from VAHH01000046.1 coordinate 52,826, forward strand.
GAGGGGTTGGGGGGGGGGGTACGGTATTGAAATGAAGATGAGTGGGGAAAGGGCATTTGCATTTGGGACACGCAAAGGGGAACACGGATGGCCGGAGGGAGTCTGAATTGGGCGTGGAAGAAACGGCGCACAGGCGGAGGCCCCAGGTGAAAGACACAGACAGGAGACGACACAGCCATAGGCGGACGTCAAACCACCACCACCACCAGTAGCAACAAGGTATACTCTTGCTGGAGGGAACAGAGAACCGCAGCAGAACGGGGGAGAGGATTGGCACGTGCACATGTACTTCTGTATGACACCGGGGCTTCTTTGGGTGGGCAATGCCCCGGGATTATTGGGCTGGTGGACTTTGCGGAACCCGCCCTTCCAGCAGTTGGGGGCATTGGGGGCACGTTCTGGTTGGTGCCCAGGTGCCGGCGGGGTGCTCAATGTGACAGAATTGAATGTGCTCTGGGCGGAGTTGTGCAACTATCGCATTAGTGCGGCAGAGATTGGGCCCGATTGTGCGGCGAAAACATGAATTCGAGCGCTGCGCCAAGTGCCGCCGCCCAAAATGGCAATTCTGGTTGCTCCGCATTGCACCTGTGCCCGGCAATATGTGTGTGCAACGGAGTGGAGAAGGGAGGGGAAGGGGCAGGGGAAGGAGTCGGGCAGGCGAGTGAATCGGCACATGAATTGGTTTCGCAAATGTGCGGCAATTGGGAGTCAAATCCCACTTTATTGCTTTTGCGAAAGGAATGTTCCCCAAAGGACGACCGATTTTAATATCTGGCGGAGAAATGTGCTCACAGAAACACGTTTGCGGGGTGGGTTCGGACATTGGGGACTGGGACTGGGATTGTGCCTTTGTGCTCGGCTCTTCCGATCTCCGGACCCCGTCCCTAATCGAATCGGAAAATGTTCCGAACCGTCCCACAATTCCGCCGTCGTCTGTGCCCGGCAGAATTTGCCGCGCGCGAAATGCGAATTCGCCTCCAGCTGCCATTGCCCGCAAAGGCCGCCGCTGCATTTGCCCATTTGTGCCGACTAATTGGGCCAATAACTTTGCCCACCACTTTCAGAGTTTGCCTCGCGGCGCGTTATAAATAATAAATACAATTAATGTGCGCGGGAAAGGGCATTTGGAATGCAAATTGGGCGCAATGAGAGCGGAGAAATGGAGTCACTCAGAGTGAGCGAGGGAATTCAATTTATCCGCAAACAAACGCGAATTCGGCCCCAAAAGGCGGCGAAAGGCAGCGGAAGGGCAGAGCCCAGGGCCCCACGGATCTGGACTCCAAAAGGCCCGGCATCTGCCCAAACGGTTCCGCCAGAAGTGCGACTTTTCTTTTGGGGTTTTTTCGTTTTTTGGGGGATCTGGCGGCGACCAAAATACAGCAAACACTCACCCAGTTTTGTGCCTTTCTTTTTTGGGTGGAATTGGATTCCGTCGATTTGGATTTGGTTTTTTGGCCGACCAAATACGAAAAGTGCCAAATCGGGAACAGTTGGGCATTGTAGGAGAATTGAATTCGAAGGCGGAACGAGTGAGCGGAGAGAGGACATGCGAATTGGCCCTGGGAAGGGGGCCGACGTCAGCGGACTCTTAAAGGCGCCGTTTGTAAATTTGTATGCCCTGATCTCGAAAACATTTGGGTCCAAAACATGGAAATCGAAGGCGCAAAATTGGAGTCTCTCTCGGCCCCTCCAATCCGCCGAGCGAAAACACTCCCACTCTTCTGAGGCCTTCGATTCGCGGCGGAATTTGGGGCTCTGGATTGGCGTCCAAACTTTAGAAATGGATGAGTGAGCGGTGCCTTTCCCCGGCCAAAGTGCGTTTCGTCGAACCCCCGTTTGGGCCCATTTGGCCATTCAAAATCCATTTGGCCCCGGCCGAACTCAAATTGGCCGTTTCTGCCGGCCGCTTTTTCCGAGTGAAAAGTCCCGTTTCCGCCTCCCTTTGCCCGCAATTCCAATTCCGCCATTTTTCAATTTCTGGGCGGCGCGAGAAAACAAAATGTTTCGGCTCCCAGGGGAAATTTTGCGAAAAATTAAAAATTGGCGAATGCGCCTTTGGGGAAAGTGCGAAAAATCGCAATCCCGGCGAGCACTGGCCGGGCCCTTTAATTGGGCGGATCGGATTTCGGGCGAAAATGGAAAATAAACAATAATTGGCGGTGTTGGAATGGGCGGGGGAATGCGGCCTGGACCTGTGGATGCCTTGGATGGGAGGAGACAAAGAAAGGAGAAAGGCGAAAGGCGGATTCAATTAGGCGCGGAAATTGAATTTCGCTCATTTTTCAAATTCCGCCACAAAAGGGGAAATGAGCCGAGCGAGCGGAGAATCCCGGCAATCCTTGGCTTGGCATCCGTGCAAATGCAAATGAATGGAAAAGGCACAATTTTGGGGGATCATGGGAGGGGAACGAACGGTTCGATCTCCCATTTCGGTAGAAATCCAAAAGTATAAAAGTATAAATATAAACATATAAAGTACATAGAAATTATATAAAATATAAATTATAAAATCGTAGATAAATTGAATTGTGGGACATTTCATCCCACGACAGGAATCAATGGTGCACTTTGCGTTGCTCAATCAATCAATCAAACTGAAATCATGCGTATTCCGTAGAACTGCTGGAGAATTGAGTGGAGAGTGCACCTTCTTCCCGCCCTTCCGATCTTTTAAGGGCTCCGGCCCAATTCAACGGACTACTAACTGATCTTCTCTCATTTTTGTCTCCAATTCCATTTTGGACTTCCCATGAATCACTCACTCATATATCTCAAATTCTTCGCGTCCATCTTCTTCCATCCACTGTCCCTACGAGATGTCTCTTCCGTCCTGAGGGCCGTCAGCATCTGTGGATTTGAGTGCGAAATGCACATTCCCTCCCTCCCAATCATTCTCCACTTACCATTGCCCTCTCCACCGGCATTCCGCTGCTGTTGCTCACTGCGACGTCTCCTCCCGGGCGCCAGGGAAGTTGTGGTTGTGGGTGTTGTTTGGACCGGGGATGGGAGGGGACCTGGGGTGGTCGGCCCAGAGGAGGCCGAAGCAGATGGGCCAGCCCCGGCTGTCGTCGTGCCGGAGGTGGTCGGGGGAGTCAGTGCGGTCGGGAGTGGTGCCGTTGTGGTCGCGTTGTTGGACTTGCGATGGCAGGCCTTTGGGGGAGTGGGGAGGGATTGGCCTCTGAAAACTCACCCGGATGGGGTCCGCCAGGGCCAGCAGGGCACACACAAACAACAGATTTGTGGCCATCTTTTTCTTTCGCGACTGATGGCGAATGTCACTTTGTGCCCATTTGCCATCGTTTTATGGCCGTTTCATCGTTCCCTGCCAACAACTTTTGTTTGTTGTTTGCCTTTATTGTTCGCCCACACACCCAACCAAATATATGTATTACATTGACAGAGAGTTTTCTTTCCCGTTTATCCCCACATTCTAAAAGTGAACAGCGGAACGAGTGAATGGGACATGGCGAATCGTGTTTTGGAAAATTGGCTGACTGGCTTGTTTGTTGTTTGTCTGCCTCCCTCTGCGGTCTGCGCCGGTTCAGGGCGATGCAGCGCGGTTGTGGAATTCTGGAAGGCGCAGCCCAGTACAACTTGTTTGCACTCCATACTCACGGGTCTCGCTGTCGCTGGGCCTGTTCCCGTTCTGCGGCTGCTCCTGCTCCCTCTTGCTGTTCGGGAACGGGCTCTCGAACGGGTTGATGGCCACCGGGCCGCCGAACGGGTTCATGGACATCTTGCGCTCCTCGCTAGTAGCGGCGGACACTTTGTGCGGATTTTGCGCGTGTCCGGGCGGCGCTTGGTGGTGCGCGTTGGACTTCTTGCCGACCTTCTTCTCCTTCACCTTCTCCGCAGTACGCTCCGTGAGGAAGGTGATCAGCTGGATCAGCGACAGCACCGACAGTCCCAGCCACATGCCGATGGAGCCGCCCAGCGCGGCCACGAACGTCCACAGAGACCAGACGTACTTGGTTCGAATATCATCATTCGTTCTTATTTTGTTAGTCACCGTCTGCTCCAGGTCCAGGTACTCGAATGCGCCCCACACCAGAGACACCCGTGTGAACGCTCAAAACGGGGAGGAAGGACTGAGAACGGACAGTGGACAGAGGGCCTACACGGGTTGTTCTTGGATCGGCCCTTCTGGTCCAGCGCCACCTGGTAGCGGATTTGCACACAGTGCGGCACGCACTTGACCGCACAATGTTGGTCGGTGAAGTTCTGGCTAAAGCGTAATTTTGGTCCATCTCTGTGCCCGAATTCACCCCCCTCTCACTTTTCGGGGACTTGGCACTTTTCGTAGTCGCATGCCGGGTACCTGTCCAGGCCCTTGTCGTCCGACAGGTACTGCATCGTCTGCGGGGTGCACTCGCACATCTGGCGAATCATCTCCATGCGGCAGCGGCTGCGACAGTCGAACTCCGTTTCGCTCTCCTCGTCGTCGTACAGACGACACTGGGGAAATTGTGCGAGAATTGGGCGGGCCGCTCACCTCCGTCGACTTGTCGTCGTTCTCCAGCATTTTGTAGTGGGCGCGTATTTCGACGTTCACCTCGTGGAACATCCCCACGCAGAGTTCCTCCGTGGTGCCGTCCTTCACACGCCCCTTGCCCTCCATCCCACGAGCCGTGGTTGTGGGGCGTCCGTGGAAGTCCAGTGTCATGCACTCCGATTTGCCGGCCAGCGTCTTGTTGTCGTGCAGCACCGTCATGAGGAAGAAGTCGCCCTGGGCAGGGGCAGAGCCCAAGATCCACGACTACTCCGCCAGTTCCGCTGACCTGCTCCTCGATGGGCTTGAAGCTCTCATTGTCGGTGAAGATGGGCTGGAAGCACAACCACTTGTTGGAGATCCAGGTCACGTAGGGACGCAGGTGGAACACGTCCGATTCGTTGTAGGAGGTCCGCTCGAAGGTGCGCAGTGATCGCTTCAGCAGCTCCCAGCCGGCCTTGGAGTGGAACTCGGCGAAGGAGACATTGCGCTCTCGGATGGCCTCCATCCAGTTCCTGACCAGGGCGCGCAGTTTCGCCTGCTTGGAGCTGTTGCGGAACACGTTGATGTCTCGCATGGCCTGCTGCGCCACGCTCTCCCGCTCCAGCAGGTTCAGCGTGGAGATGGCCTTGCACGCGGTCATGACCAGCTCCGGGGGCCAAGTGCTGCCCATGAACTCCTGCTTGGTGGTCAGATTGGCCAGCGCGCTCTCGACGTTCGGGCCCCAGGTCTCCACTTTGTCCAGCTGCTCCTTCACGTTGGTGTCCACCCCGAAGTGGCTCCAGGCCTGTCGCTTCGACATGCAGAAGGTCATGTTCGGGAACGTCATCGAGTCGTTGAAGATCATGTTCTGCGGAGGGACAACAAGACAACATTCAGGTCCAGTGACTGGCCATTTGGGTGCACTTGCCATGTTGGCCTGTTTGGGGTTGCCCGCGTACTCGATGGACTGAACGGGTCAATTGGGGTGGGGGTAAACAACAATTTGCTGGAGACAATACCAGGTTAGTGACGTCGTACCTAAACATTAGTATAGTAATTATTTTGTCTTATTCATTGGGTGCTTACAGTGTCATCATGGCCAGAAAGAAGATCAGAAAGTAGAATGCACGGCGCCGGAAGGACCGCCCGTAGAAAATGCTGAACCAACCGCCATTTGGGTTCGAATTCCACAAACAGCTTTTGGCCTTTTGATTACTGACCTTTTCATTTGCTGTTTCCGATCCACCATTTTGAAGGCTGAAATTCGGATTGATTCAGAGATTCAGGGGAGTGCGTGTGATTTGTTTTCAGCTTTCACCCGCAATTGGTTCGAACGCACTTGAGCAGAAGACGAAAGGGAAGGGGACTTTCGAATGAAAAATGAATGGAACAAAATGTGGAGGGCGATGGATGGGCAGCAGTCAGTCAGTCAGTCAGCCAAGTCATCGCCCGAATTGGCCCTCTCGTGGTCGCGCGCGGGAAATCGAAACCGGTCGAGGGCCTGGGACGGAGGGGCGGTTAAATTCGATTACTCGTTCGGTTCAGGCGCATTCATTTTGAAGTGCGACGTCAGAGCACAACACTCAAATCCAATTGGCGGGGCAGACCCACAACAAATTGGGCACGCAAATTGAGCGGGATTGTGCGCGAACGGAAAAAAAGGAAAATCGAATGGGGAAATTGCTGGCCAAATGGCGATTGGGAGATCCGAAAGGGCTGGACAGGAACAGGACGGGATGCAGCAGAACCCCAAAGCGTCTGCATGACTCGGCAAAAGACAAGTTCAAAGCATCGACTCATTTGTGGCGGACAATTCAACCCACCCACCTTATGCCATTAAGCAATTTTCCTGCGCACAGTGCACACCTATTGCCTGTTTTGAAAGTGGGCAAATTCAATTCATCCACAAATTGCCGCATTTGCTCCTTTGAGTGAATTAAGAGGCCCGAAACTGCAATGCAACCGCATTGGGAATTAAACGAACAATTATCATCCCACTGGCACTGCTTCTGGTCGCCCAATTGGCCCAGAACCCAAGCCCAAACCCAAAATGAGCAGCAAATGTCAATCTTCTACCCACTCTTTGCAAGACCATTCACTTGCCGTGTTTTTGGCAAACACAAGGGCTATTTATTTTCTTGTCGTGGCGGTTACTGTTTTCCCCGAAATATAAGGCCATTTCCCACCAAATCAGGCAACTGATACGGGCCTCAGCATGTCAACTGTCCATTCTCGTCCGGTGCCTGTCCAAACCCAAATCAGTCGCCATTCGCACATATTCTCAAATTTTGTTGACAAATCGAAGCTTTTCATTTGTGAGTCCATAAGTCCAGAAGCGTATAAACTTGAACCAGTGAAGTGTAAAAACCAATTTCCGCTTCAACTTTCAAAATTTTTTATTTATTCGCGCCCCAGTTCAATGTACGCAAATTAGGTATGTAATATCTAGTAATATATTAATTAATAATTATATTAAAATTATTTCCATTCTTTTGCACGTTTCCGCCATATTCCTGCTCCGATTTTAATTAAATTCCCATTTTAGTTCGCCGAACCGTTTGCGTTGGTATATAAACCCTAACCTTCAAATTGACAATTTGCGCCTTTTCTCCGACTACGACAGAACAAAATTTGATAAAGCAACTATGAAAAATTTGCAGAATGCCAAAAATTGAGCAGTTCCAAAATGAATGAGCGGCGGGCACTGTCTTTCGGCATTTTCCCAGTTTCCCACCCAAACAATGAGAAAATGCAAACCAAACTATGGTAATACCCTAAAATATTGGGTAATATTCGAAATTTCCGTTCCCACAGTTGTCCAGTCCATAACAACGAAACTGATTGTTGATTGTGGATGTCGGTTCTTTTGCATCAAACACCAAAAATTACACAAAGAGATTATTAATTGGCTACATTCAAGCCACAGAAGATGCGCGTTTATAGCGCCTGTCCTATCCTTCCATTCAACTATTATACATAGGTATGTATATGTCGCAGGAAATCCCTAGAATCAGGTAAAACTGAGAATTTCTACACAAACATGGGGGACAACCGAATAGAAGTAGACTAATAGATAGTTTATGGCCACTTTCATAGTCAATATCAAATATTTAGGCCCCGACAACATGAATCTTAAAAGTTATAGACTAAAACCGGTTTTGGTCTAAAAACCGGTCTAACTTGGTTCGACTTTGGCCTAGCGAGCTGATGATAGGTTCAATCGATTCCCCATGGTCGATTTCCTTTGTGGATTTCAATTTCCCATGGATTTGAAACCTTTAAACCGGTTATAAACAGTTTATACGAATTTGGCACACGTTAATTCTAGCTATTACCTGATTCTAGGGATTTCCTGCGACATATATTTCTTGATCTTGACGGCTATTCTGGCACTCTCCACTTACCTATTAACCCACTCCACATCGTACTCTAATACTCTAATTATTACTAACAAATTCTGGTGTGTAAGCGGCCCACAAATCAAATTGGCCAAGGCACACACTGTTTTAATATTATACCCTCGTCGAAATTGAAAAGCACCAACCAGTGCCATTTGCCATATCCGGTTAGTTCCCACTCCCAGGCGAATACTCCCCACCCAAACCCACTAATAGTAATAGAGTACGTTTGTTCTCCATTCTGCCGTCTCAGGTCATAACTGTTTCGATGGACAAAAGATCAAACTGTGGGAGTCATTGGGAGAAAAAAGTACGCTGCAGAGGCGCCGGAAATGTGCTCAGGCTACTAGGGCTATTTTGAGGAATTCGGTTCCCATTCCCACACTGCGCGGGAATGCGGGACGGACCAACAAAGCGCGCCTTAAAGTGTCCTCCATAGCTATAATATTTGCCATTTTCAGTCCGAAACAAAGCGAATTTACTTCAAATGGCCGCAATCAACATCACCGGGCTGAACGCGGTGAGAGCGCACATTCTCTTGCCGACCCCCAAGTGATCGCCCGTTTCAGACCGCCAATGCGGGACTGCAGCTGTACCTGGCCTACCGCAGCGCCGGCCCTTCCCCGGACCTGATCCTGCCGGCCGCCGCCGTCTACTTTGTGGCGCTGTGCGGCATCGTCATGAACTGCTTCGTGGTGCACTGCACCATCAAGGCCAGGCAAGCGCTCTTTTAAGCCTGGAACAGTCACCCGCCGTCTTCTCCGAAGCTCCCTGCGCGGGACCGCCAACTTCCTGATGGCCTACCTGTGTCTGGGCGAGGTGCTCCACCAGACCGGGCACACGGTGTTCTTCGCGGTCGTGGTCAGCGGCACCAACTTCATCTCCCTGCTGACCGCAACGCTGCTGCTGAGCGTCATGCTGCTGGCCTCCAACTCGAACATGATGGCCCTCCTCTGTGCGGCCGCCGACCGTCTTTTTGCGGTGGCAGCGCCGCACAAACACAAGGAGATCTGTCTGACGCACAAATGCGCCTATCTGAGCGCCCATGTGGCTGTGTGCGTCGCGTTTGCGCTCTACTCCTACTACTACACGCTCGCCTACGCAATCGAGAATCCCGGAATGTGCGTTCCCTGCCCCAGTTGAGCGATTGCAATGTGCCGACGTTTTCAGCCCGACCACTGCGTGCATCAGCGAAATCCTGTCCGGCCACGTGGGCAACCTGTTCTTCGTGTACACCACCATCCTGAACGTGGGCTGCATCATCTGCTACTTGCTGATCTGGGTGCTGATCCGATGCAAGAACGGTGGTGAGCACACAATGCACATCCAGTTATTATGTGCAAAGGTAGTTCACTTGTCTGCTTCCAGTGAGTAAGGAGACGAACACGCGTCTGCTGCGCTCTCTGGTAGTGATCATGCTGATCAGCATCGGCGGCTACCTGATCAACTTGAGCGTGTACCAGTTCCTGTTCGCCTACGGCGACAAGCTGGGCGACCCGATCCGCGTGTGGCAGTTCGGCTTCATAGCTGGCGTTCTGCTCAACGTGGGCGCCGCCGCGAATGCGCCCATTCTGTGGCTGAACAGGTGCGCCCACCGCAGAGAGGGAGGGACCTGATCGGAGAATGGAGCCTTTGCAGCACGGAGTACCGCAAAGTGTTCAAGACGGAGCTGGCGCACTTGGCCCTGCTGGCCGGCTGCTGCACCAACGTGGTGGCCCCGCTGGGCACCTCCGCCCTGTTCGTGCGCAACACCGACCACCCCAGCAAGCCGCCGCCCAAGAACAGCGACCAGCCGCGGCAGCAGGGGAAGGGCATGATGCCGACCATATCCTGATTGATGGTGACGCGATCCGACTGACGACGCCACATTTGTCCCCAGCCCATTTGCGTCCATTCATTCTCCCCTCCGCCCATTCCCTTGTCTGGCCCTTTTTCCGCTATTCCCAATGAATTGGAAAATTAGCGGCGGCCCCAAAAGGGCGGATTTGGCGCTCTCTCCGATGGGCGGCGCACATTTTTCTTTGCATTTTGGCGCTCACCGCCATTTTTCGCCGATTAAATATTTATTAACGCGCCCAGGACCACATCCACTCGCGCCGAGAATCGCTCGGAGGAGCAAATGGCCGACAGCACAAATGGACGGGACAGGGCGGAGGGTGTTTATTTTGGACAGCCCAGAGCCGGAGGAGCCCTTCCCATTTGCACAACACTTTCAGCTAAAGGTCTTCCTTCGCCCAGCCAATCCCTCCCATTTCCCCGACATTCCCATTTGGGAGGCAATAACTGCCAATTGGCAGTCGGGCCCTTCCCGCACGATCAATCCACCCCCTCCCCCGTGGCCCATTCAGCAGCCCTGTTTGGACACCTTTCCGAGCGAGAACATTTCCCGACAGAAGGGCAGAGCCATAGCGGCGGGGAATGGGCCAGACGGCGGCGGAGGAAGCCGATTGGAAACGGCCCAGGGAGTGGGGACCAACAAATGTACATGGGTATTGTGTGTGTGTGTCTGCTGGCCATTTTGGAGAGTGCATCCGAGGGAGTGCAGGAGGTCACTTGACCCGCCGGGGGAGGGCGTGGACCCCTCTCCGCCCGGCAGCAGGTCCACCCCCACCGGGCCATCGATCCAGCGCCTGTTCGGCCCCTCCCACCCACCGGGCCTCGCTCTCCGCCCAGCCCCCGCCCAGCCGACCCAGCACTTCCACCATCCATTCCTTCTCCATCTTTGTCAATCTCTCAATCGATGTTCCCTCCCGTCGCTGCAAAAACTGTACCACCAGCCGCCCCTGCACTCCGCCTTTCCGCAGCGGTTCCGTGCCCCCATTCCCATTCATCGCTCCCTCCCAGATCCCTCCGGGGCCAAGTTCCCGCTCTCCCTTCCCTCTCCGCGTTTGCCCATTTACATAATTCGCCGGCTCTCCTCCGCAAACGGGAAAGACGCACTTTGGCGGTTCCGCATTTTTTGAATTTATGCATTTCGCTTATGGCCACGAAGGTGCCTTGTGTGTGCCCTTCCCGCTCGGCTATTCCCCTCTGGGCATTGCTCCGCCGGTCTCTTGCGGCCAAGATTGAGAGAAGTGAATGGGCCCATCCTGCCCACCAAACAACGGCCAACTCTTCCTCTTCTTCGCCCATCCGGCGCCAGTTTGGCGCCGCTGCGGCGGCCAAATCCATAAAATTACGCATGTAGGCCCCTCAGGGCGCATTCTTCGCTCACTTTTAGCGCCCTTTAATTGTCCTCCAATCCCCCAAATAGGCAAATCTCGCGAAAGCCGCCCAATATTTCGGCCGCACTAATCCCATTTGTGCCGATGAATGATTGCTTTCGGTCGGAGTGCACTTTGCAGGAAGGCAAAGATTATTTACGCTCCATCCGCGACGGACGCGAAACACTCACTTTCCCTCACTTCGGAGGAATTACTGTTTCATTTTGCACTTGCAGCGGATTCCATGAAGCGGCCGAAGCAGCGCGAGAGTACCCAGGCCAAGTCGGCCACCAGGGAGCAGCGGCACTCCTCCTCCGGGCAGCCGCCCCAGCAGACCCGCTGCGACAGTCCGGCGTTCGTAGCGGCGGACCCGCTCAGCAAGAAGGTGCCCAAGACGAACGGGGAGCCGCCGCAGACGCGCCACCAGAGGGAGTCCAGCAGCCAGCGAGACTCGACGACCTCCTCCTCCGCCTCGTCCTCCGCATCTTCGTCCTCGTCGAGTATGCGGCAATCCCCGTTTTGTGTCCGCTGTCCGCTATTTCTTTGTTCAGTTCGCCACCCGGTCCAGCAGTTGGTCGGCAGCAACGGCAGTGTGGGCTGCCCCCAGACCAACTCTGCCGCCACCCCCAGCGAGCTGTTCTCGGTCGGGGCGGCCCATCCCCTGCTGCAGCCGGGGGCCCTCTCCTCCCTCAACTACGGCCCCTTCGGGCTGCCCCAGCTGACCGCGCCCCAGGGCTCTTCCCTGCTGCACTTTCCCCCGACCGAAGTGAACAAGTCGGCGCCCATCCAGTCCCTCGGGTCTGCTCTGAACGCTCAGCTGGTGGCCACCCAGAACGTGTTCGAGGGACTGCCCATCTTCGTCGTGCCGAATGCGAACACGCTGTCGCTGAACGCCCTGCAAAGGGCCGCAGAGTTCAAGGCGATGGCCATCGGGGCAATGCTGCAGCAGCAGAGCGCCAAACCGGACACGAGCAGTGAGCGAATGAATGATTCATATTGATTGCATCTTGGATGTCCATTTGATTGGTTTCAGAGCACTTCCACGTGTTCGTGGGGGACCTGTCCCAGGAGGTGGACAACCAGCTGCTTAAGGAAGCGTTCGCAAAATTCGGAGAAGTCAGCGAGGCCAAAGTCATGCGCGACGCGCAATCGGCCAAGTCTCCTGCCTTTTAATTATTGTTATGCAAAAATCCAATTTAGGTCGCGTTCATTCGGATTCGTCTCATTTCCCAGGAAAGAGGTTGTTTCGTCCGTTCCGCCTTTCGCACAATATTCGTCTTTTGAGGACGCACAACGTGCCATCGAGGGCATGAACGGGGTGTCGGTGGGCCGGAGGCCGGTCCGGACGGGATGGGCTGTGCGCCGGGGATCGGTGGGCAGTCAGACCCAGAGCGGCTCTGAGGACGAGAACAAGAGCGCAAGTGGCGGGCCCACCTTCGAGTCGGTGTTCAACGCCACCGACGCGGACAACACGACCATCTATCTGGGCGGACTCAGCAACGCGGCAACGGGTCTGCGGAGTGCTGAGACACCGGTTGAATGAAGCAAATCCCCATCTGCAGAAGAGCCCATCCGCGCGGCATTCTCGCAGTTCGGCCAGGTGAAGGAGATCCGGCTGTTCGCCTCCCAGAACTTTGGCTTCGCCGTTTTCGCGGACAAGGCGGCGGCGACGCGCGCCATCTTGGAGATGCACGGCAAGGAGCTGGACCTGGGCATCGTGGGCGGGAAGTGCACTCTGCGCGTCAAGTGGGGGAAGCCGCCGCAGCAGGGCAGCAGCGGGGGAGCGGTGACGAGCACGAGTGCGAGTGACGCACTCGCGGCAATCAACTCCAACGCGGTCTTTTGTCAATCTTTGTACGCAACGGTGGGACCGTTCAGTTGGCACAACTGGGCCCTTCTGCTGCCCTGGTCGCGCTCACCCAGCAAACGCGTCTCCTCCAGCAACAGCAGCAGCAGCAGCTGGCCCTGTCCGCCGCGATTGCGGCCGCCCAGCAGCAGTGTCCGCCGGCCGGCACCGGCGCCCTGGTGGCGCAGCACCAGGCACACCAGCAGCAGCCTCAGTTCGTGCCAGCACAGTTCCTGCAGGGCATGGGGACGCCCTTCTACTGGCCCCACTGAGACCGAACGAATGACTGACTGCAAATGAATCCGAACGACGACCCGGATGAATGAATGTTTGATTTGCACCTTTTGACGAGTGAACAAATTGAATGTGAAGAGAGAGTAGAGTGCGCTCGTGAGAAAACAGAGCCAACGGATCGGACACTCCGACCGACCCCCGGCCAATGTTTCGTCCCCAAATATGTCCCCCGCTGGTCTACTGCTGCTGACTCCGATTGTCCATTCCTCTCCCATTTCCCCGCTCAGTTCTGCGTCCGGACCAGTCGGTCGGCACACTCCATTGAGCACTTGTTTGTTTGGGCGAAACGAATTTATTTGTGCGGAAAGAAATGATTGGACGAGTGGGCGGAGAGGGGCATGGTTAAGAATTCATTAAGCCGATCTGATCATTCTGAACAAAGTAATGAGTAATGAAGCCTCAAAGTTTTGGCGCCAAATGTTTTTTGTGGCGCTTTTTAATCTTATCCGAATCAATATGAAACATTGGCGAAATGTCAAAAAAATACAAAATTCCAACCATCGTGCTGCGTGCTGGACGCGCAATGTTCCCGCGCCTGTGCCGGCTCCTACTGCGACGGCTCAGCCCAACGGTGCAGATGTGCGGGCCAGAGACTGGTGCTGTTCCAGCGCTGCTGGAGTCAGTGCCCTCCGTTCTCAACGGCCGTCTGGGAGCCCTCGGCGGGCGTGAACAGATGCAGGTTGCGCAGAGGGTCGCGGAGGAAGAGAGAGCGCTCCGTTCGGGAGGACGGCCAAATGCGCAGTGCTGACTCCGCCCAGCGATGGATGGAACAACAAAACGGGTGATGATGGGACGGGAATGTTGAGTGAAGACTGAAGAGGCCCTTTTGAATTCACCCGTTTGATTCCGTACACTTTTTTAATGCCTTTATTTTCGAGGAAAAGAAAACTGTCGATTGTGAAAGGCAGCCAGAACAGAGTGAGAGAGATAAATTTGGGGTGAAAGGCAGCCAAATGGGCGGGCAAAGGCAAGAGAAAGAAACTCAGAACATCATTATGATCCGCAAAAAGGGCAAGAGAGCTACAAAAATGTGTTGAAGCGGAACTGGCATGAGATGGGATTGCACTCTCTGGAGTGTTAAAGCGCACTGGACAGGCGTTCCCGCCTCAGTGGGAGTAGAAGCTGTGCTCCGCCATCATTCCGCCTGCGCCCTTCCGCACCGTCTTGGCCACCACAAAGGCCATCGCCAGAACCAGGACCAGCAGCAGCCCCCCGGCACACATCAGCGCCGCCGGCGAGAAGCACACTCCGCTCGCGTTCGGCGGCCGTCGCGAGTCCGCCCAGTCGAAGATCAGCGGCGCCTCCTCAATGGAATTGCCGGTGCCGGCCTTCTGCGCCGCGGCTGCGGGCTCTGAACCGCCGGATTGGAGGTCCAGACCAGGGGCCAATCCAACGCCTACCGTAGTCGTCCATGATCATCAGTTCCGGGGAGGCGATGTCGAAGTCCACCTCGGTGCCGCCGCTCTTGCGTCCCTTGGCCTGGCCCTTGGCGGGCCTGGTGGTGGCGTCCCTCTGGGCCCTGCCCGCCTGCTTTTCCTTGTCCTCGCCCTCTGCCCCCTTGGCCTTCTTGAACACGTGCACCGGCCTCGTGGTCCCGCGGAACTCCTCGTTGGCCATCGTGGATATCTCGTGCTCCTCCGCCGACATCGTCCAGCTGGCGTCCTCTTTCTCGTGCAGCCGCTCCATGCGCGTCGTCTTCGTGCGCGGCGCACGGTCATTCTGCAGCAGCAGGTCTGGGCGCGGGAAGTCCGCGGGCAAATCGTCCACGTTGCTCTTCGGACTGTGGCTGGTGCCCGACTCGTGCTGCCGCTGCTCGGCACTGGCCTGCTCCGAGCTGGCCATCCGCTCCACACTGCTCAGCAGCTGCTCCCCCGTGCTGGTGCTCGTCTGTTGGCGCGTCGTGGTCGTTGTGCCTGAAGTGCTGCTCGACGCTGTTGTCGTCGTGGGTGTTGAGGTGGGAGTGCTGCCTCTCGTGGTGGTACTGCTCGCGGTCGTGCTGCTCCGTGTGGCCCTTGGAGTGCTGCTCGTCTCGTCGAACTCCGCCTCCACCTCCCCGCTCACGGCCATCCGCTCCCTTTTCGGCGTTGGCGGTGTCGCCACCGTCGACGTGGACTGTTCGCTCACGTTCGCGGCTCGCATGTCCACGTTGAAATTGCCGTTGGCCGCACTCTTGGCGCGCCTCCCGTTGCAGCTGGGCGGCGTGAGCGTGGCGCACTCGGGCTCCTTGTTCATGCACAGCTTGATCTTGCACGTGAACGACATGGTGTTCCTGTCGGGGAAGTTGAACGCCGCCGAGGCGGCCATCGCCTTGGTGCGGTCCTCCGTGTAGGTGATCTGCGGCATCAGGAACTCGTCCTTGCTGCACCCATTCGCGTCCACGATCGCGTACTCGCCGCCCTTCCCGTCCACCGCGTTGCAGTTGTACAGCATCATGGAGTACATCTTCGAGGGGCAGTGCCACACGTGGTAGAGCTGCTCGCCCACGTGGGTGTACTTCACGCGGGGGCCGTTCGGACTGTCCCTGGGGGAGAGGACGCACTCACACACCGACTGAGGGGGCACTTGCCTGTGCACGGAGTAAGTGCAGTTGGGGATGATGGCCTCCGATTGCACCTGCTCCGTGTCCAGTTCGCTGAAACGGGACAAGCGGTCAGAAGAGTCCACTTCTGTGTTGTGCCCTTTTCGGCGGATCAATTCCCTCCGACGCCAAAACAACGGATTAGTCCAAAATGCGATTCAATATGTTGGGATGAAGTGTCGCTTCTGTGCATTTTGCATTCGAGTACTCTTTTGTGGGGAAAGTCCCCCGGGAGGCCGCCATTCGTGACCTTCCCGGGAGCACTCACTCTCGCCCGGCCCAAACTATTCCATTTGTCATGCACATTCCCCGCGCCTTTCCCATAAACAATTGAGTCTGGAGAAGGTCGCCCGATGTGGGGGAATCACTCACTTCACCCCGAAGTCGATGCTGACGTCCTGCTTCTGCTCCTTGTAGAAGCAGTTCACGTTGTAGGCGCGGTCCACCTTGGTCACGAACAGCTGAAAGGCCAGTTGCACTCTGTTCTCTGTCGGCCCCTGTCCCGACCGGGTGCAGCTGGACCACGATGGTCATCTGGTAGGCGATCCCCGGGTTCGGGTTCACTTCGCGCTTGCGACGCACATTGCACTTGGACAGCTCGATGGTCACGTTGCGTGTGTTGTGGAAGGTGCAATCCGCGTTCTGGCTCTGCCCGCGCACGTACACCGAGGAGGCGTTGCCCTTGCGCGTGTCCACGTTGAAGTGCACCAGTCCGGGCCCGCACTCGATGCTCGGCTCACCTGAACATTCCCAGCCGGTACTGCGGCGTCGATCGGATCCGTTTTGGGCTTGCGCAATTTGTCCCCCACCCCCACTCAAATGCAATTAGCCCCATTCGGGCGGCACACATTCCACCGGATGGGAGATTGCGTCGGATGTGTGCTTTTTGAGGGAGGGAGCAGCCAAATAAGGCGGGCGCCAAGTTCAAGGTTGCCGAGGCAGTGACCGCAAAAGGCGGGCGGCAAGATCGTTTCCGTTCCAGATGACTTGGTCGGCGCAAAAAGTAGGAGGAATGCGCGCGATTTTAATCGAGAGGGGGAGGCACAGGCAGTGGAGGAACGAATGGGGCTTGGACAAGTGCACGAAGTCCATCGAACCTTTGCCCCGACCAGCCAGGGACCAAACAACAGGGAGAAGGGGCAGTGGTCTCTTGGCTCTCGGTCCCTTCCCGTTCGGCCAAATGATGTCCGTTTGAGAGTTCATCCGTCACCCACTGATGATCTCGTTGTCGTAGGCTGCCAGTTCGTGGCGCACAGAGTTGGCGCCGTTCTCCTCGTCCCTGTGGCTCACCGCCGCTCCGCTGGCCCAGGGGACGGCCACCAGGAGTGCCAAGACGGCGGGCAGGAGGAGCACCGGCCGGCGGAGGGGCACTCCCAGGGGGCGGCAGAGCAGTCGCGGAAGAGGCCAACGGGAGGAGCAGGGCGGGCTGGGGGCCATCGGTCGGTCGGTCGGTCGGAGTTGTGGTGTTGGCCTGGCGGACGAAGGCGGAGTAAAATAAGGACGCGGCTGAGATCTGCGCTGGAATGGATGCGGGAGAGTGTTTGTGCAGCACTAATTGCCTTAATATGCGCCGCCTTTTTTGGGTCACCCGAGATGGTCAAGGTAAACAGAATTACGCGCCCATTTGACTGCCCCTTGGGTTGGCACGCGAAGCGCAGGTAATTTTGGGGCGCCGAATGGCTCGGCAAATTGGCTCGTCCCTTCCCCCCCCCCCCCCCCTTTGTGCGACAGTTCAAGGCGAGGTTTTGTGTTGGGCCGACCGCCAAGGCGCGTCCGGGAATTAATAATCGCCGCCGCACCAGGGAAGGCCACGCCGCGAAGCACTCTCCCTCCGCCCAGCAGTGGGAGGAGCCACAGAGCCGACGCAGATCAGAGGAGGGGAGATAATTCGGCACATTGTGCCCTTTGGACGGCAGAGGTCGTCCACTCTCGGGGCCCATTCATGTGCCGAGAATGGCGAGCGACAGGTGAAAGGGCACAATTGATGGCAGTGACCTTTGGCAAAAATGGCTCTGTGGGAACGAACGATTTGGGGGAAGGGTCTGGAGGGAACAGAAAAGAACGAAAGGAGAGGAAAGGAGAGGGGAAGGTCGAGAAACAAGACACACACACACATCCAGGAAGGGAATTGGGTGAAAGGTGCTCTTCAGCGACAATAAGTGGGAACCGGCACGGATGGGAGGGCGGAAGCACCGGAGGGGGAGACCATTCCCCGCACAAATTGTGGGGCGCAGACCCACCAGACCCGGGCAATTGGGCTGGGAAATGGCGATGGCGGCACCTCTGGGCAGAAAACGGAACACAGAAAGCGGCTTAGAGGCCAAAAGCCCCCCAAAAGCCCCCAAAGGGTGGTCCGTTCAGAATGCCCCGGAATGGCAGATTCTCGCCTGGCGCCTCTTCTGGTTGGCCCCAACAGGCCAACCAAACCCTCCGCATTTGCCATTTGTCTGGACAGCAATATTTGGGTGGGTCTTGGGTGGGAGTCCGGAAAGTGACGACAAGTCGCAAGGGGAAGGAGGGGGAGGGAGGGAGGCACTGGACAGAGGCGGACGGGGAATGGGAGGAACTGCCGACCTTCGCGGAGATGATTTTGTGCAGCGGGAGGGAACTGTGTCGGCGAGGCAACCGGCGGAAGCAATCCCAGCCGAGTGGGATGGAATTGCAATTAGGGGCGGCCAAAAAAGTGCGGCACTGCGACTGGGTTAATTGGGAGATGAGCGTCGGCAGAGGGACGAGACCAGAGCGGAGTGGGCAGTGGAGATGTGGTGGTGCCGGGGGGGGGGGGGGGGGGGGGGGGGGGGGGGGGGGGGGGGGGGGGGGGGGGGGGGGGGAACGGACAAATGTTCAAATGTTTTGGTTTCGGCTGTCGGATGAGGCCCAAAAGGGGCTGAGGGCAATAAAGCGGGGAATCGGCGGAATTGCGCAGGGAATGGCCGTCGGGCGGAGGCGGAGGGGCAAACTTTACGATTGGTCAAGAGCAAACGGGCGGAGGGAATGGCGGCCAGAGCGGCGGCGGAGAGTCGTTCTTTGCCCGCCCATTCGGTGCCCTTCCGGAACGGTGGGCACGCCCAGACGGGGATTAATTGAATCGCGGACCCTCTGCCGGGGGCCGATTGCCTTCCCAAGGTTGCCCCACAAACGGTGTTTGCCCAATCGGACAGCCGCCAAAGGCCAAGTGGCGGCGCAAAGCGGGCAACTGGCACGCCAAAACGGGCAAACACCGGAAAAGGGACGTTGAAGAATCGACGAATCATCAAATCCTGGGGAGGGACATGGCCCCGTGGGCGCAACTGTCGCCATCGTCCCCCAGAGCCTCCAATGGCACATTTGTGCGGAGAGTGTTTGTCCCCGACAAACACATTTGCATAAACCCCAATTGAACGGTCGGACAAGGTGAGTGAGTGGTGCTGTTGGGACCGCAAAACAATGGGCCGAACGGAACACGGTCATTTCGACATTCGATGTTTGACTAAAAAAGGGTCGCAAAAGATGTCTTTGTCTGTCCCCTGTCCCGTCCTTTTGGAGGCAATGGGACTGGCCCTTGTGGGACGAGAGGCGAGAGGTGAGGACATTCGTTCGTAATGACTGAGGGAGAAGGTGGAATTGGAAACTGGCATGGACATTTTGCATTTAATAAGTGTCTTCCAACGAGGAATCCGGAGCAAGGAGGGTCTCAACCCGAGGAGACCGGACACAGGTCTCAGAACAGAGGTGATTGGACTAGTAAAGCTGGAAATGCCATGGCGGGCACGGTTCGGGAAGAGTGGAAGCGGACGGAAAGGGGAAACCTGCTTTCGGCGTTTTCAATGTAATGGGGCTTCTTGCACTGGGAATTTATTTGGCTGCAGGACCGGTGGTGGGTGGGTCCAATTTGAGCGGGAGTGTCGTCCGCTGGGGCTGTGCTGGGGCGTCCTTCAGAGGTTCAGTGCGGTTGTTGCGAGAGTGGGCAGAGCACACATTTTTTGCGCCGATTGATCCGTCCCAGCGCAAATGGACGCGAGGGCACCGGCTCAAAGGGGCAACATTTCACTGGCGCTCTTGTTCGCCGCATCGATCAGCCGCCACAGACTGGGTCCCTCGCCCGTTCTGTTCCTCCGTCCGAACGGGTGAAACTCGAAAAGGGGCTAAGTGGACGCTGATCCGGCTGCCGGGGCGAGAGGTCCTTGTTTGGGTTTGGGCTGGCGGACTCTCCTATTTTTTGGAGTGGACGCGCAAAGAGGAAGAGACGGGAGCTGGGGGGGGGGCACACATCTCGTGTCCGTCCGCACTGGCATCTGGGTCTGCAGAGTGATTGGAGGGGGAGGGACTGGAGGGGAACACAAAAGACACACGCCGAACAGGCCGAAAGGCCCTTTACCGTTGTAGTGGTTAAACCACAAGTTCCCTTTAGCTGCAGAAGAAGGCCGTTTCTTCGGCTCTGGACCTCCGAAATGTTCGGCTGGCATCTTGCAGTGGCGCAGTGTTTGTTCTTTGTTCTTCGTTGCGCCCCAAAAAGGGCGCACTGCTCCATTTCCATGTCGGCCGATTCCGCTTCCAGCCGGATGTCCGCCGTTGTCGCTTAATTGGTCTCGGATGAGGCCGCCAGCGCCGTTTCTGATTGACAGCCGACGAGAAAGATGCCAATCTCCCATTATTCTGTCCCCCAATTTGGCCGCTTTTTCGACCCTTCTTTGGGCCCGCAGATGAAATGCGACACCGCCGCCAATCAGCCGAAGGGACATTCAGTCCGCTGCTGGCCCGACAAACCTGTTCCCCGCGCAGTGTCCGATAACCCTTTTCCCGTTGCCCAACCCGATTAGCGCCTCTCGCGTTCTTCGGCCCCGGGGGAAATCCCCAATTGATGGATCCACTCTCTCGCACCCGACACATTCACATTCCGTTCCCGCAAACCATGGCCAATTGGGCAGAGAAAGAGGAGACACTTGGCCGCTAATTGAGGCTGCTGCGGACTGAGGACTCAGAGTGCATAAGGGCCGGGGGAGACAGCCGTGCTTCCGCCGCTGCCAAATGAGTTTCTTTGCCGCCGCCACCAAATCCCTCGGCGCCCCCTCTCTCCCTCAGTCCATCCGCCGCTTGACTCGTGCGCCGAACAGACACATTAGAGTGCCATCGGGCCAAGATAGGGCGGAATTGAATTGCCCCTTCCGCACTCGCGGCCCAATTTTATCTGCGGCCGCATTGCCCAATTCGGCGGTGCACTCGCCCAATCTAATTATGTGGGCCCCCGCCCACAACTCCCCGCCACATCAAAGCCACTCTTTCCGCCCGGGCAAAGCCAGCCCTCCCCTCCCTCCCCAGCTGCACTGTTTTGTTTTCGCAGCCGCCGCTGAAATTGGATCAGGCGCCGCCGCGCAGCAGAGGCAGAGGCGGTGATTGGGGTGAGAGACAGAGGCAGGGCAGTATCACTCCATCCACCCCCTCCCATCCACCCATCCAGCAGCCGCGTCCCCCGAAACGATTCGCCACAATCGGGGCGCAACACCACCCCGAATGGACCCCCAGCCCCACCGCCCAATTCCCGGTCCCGCCGCCGCAACTCAAACACGACAACAGCCCTTCGCCGCGATCTCTCCCTGCTCCCGATGTGACATATTTGGAGTGAGCACAACAACACTCCCCCCCCCCTCTCCTTGCCTGGCTGTGCGCTCGCGCGTGAGCAAATTGGACCCACTCTTGTGCGCTCTCTCCATCCATTTGATTTACGCGCGGCATTCATTGTTCTCGTGCGACGAACCCGCGAGCGGGCGTGCGCCAGCCACAACAAAATTGTGTGTGCTTCCGCCGCCGTCGTCTCTTCCGCCGCCGGCTGATTTTGCCCTGACAACGGCGCAAAAACGGCTCTGGCCGCGGCCGAAGGGCGCATTCATTTGGCGGGGCCAATTCGTTTCCGCCCGCACAGCAGTGCGCTTCTTTATCTGCGCCGAATCCGCGAGCAATTCATTCATTGGCCCTTTCGGCTGTTTTCCGGCCGTTTCGAGGCCCGATAAGTGCCTCCTCCTCTGCCGCCGCCGCTTTATTGTCTTGCCGCTGTGTGGGCGTCCGTCACTCTCTCCCTGCCTGCCCTCCGCGTTTCCAACACTTCCGGGCGCTGACTTCGCGTGAGCCCATCATCCCCGCATTCATGGATGTGATGGCGGGAAAGGGCCAATTTGCCCGTCACTCGCCAGTCCCCCCCCCCCCCCACGGCCATTTAACCGCCCATTCCCCGCCAAATCGCACATTCATTTTCCTTCCCTCTCCGCCCCACGACAATCCAGGGCGAATCCAAACTTTTCAGCCAAATGGTCGCTTCCATGGTGGACCATCACCGCCAGCCCTCCCAGCCAGCGTCCCTTCACTCCGCAGAGAGCGACGACCAGCAGCAGCAGCAGCAGCTGTACTACGCGCAGCTGCTGGCCGCTCAGCAGCAGGCGATGTCCACGGAACAGCGCCAGCAGGCCGATGACGGGGAGGGCAACAGCGCCGGAAACTCTGTGCGCGACGAGCGGGAGCGTCGCGAGAGGGAGGGCTCGGAGCGGAACACCAACCTGATCATCAACTATCTGCCGCAGAACATGACCCAGGAGGAGGCCAGAAACACAGTCCGGTCCGTCAATGCTAAATTTGGTCATTCCAGGTGCGCGCCCTCTTCGGCTCGATGGGCGAGGTGGAGTCGTGCAAACTGATCCGGGACAAGGCAACAGGTCAGCAGAACGTCCGTCGTTCTGTTCGGGTGCGGCGGCGCAACAGCGTCAGACAGAGACCGCGGAACTGTCCCGGACTCTGAATGGACTTCAGGGCTGTCTGTCTGTCGTCCGTTCTGCCGCCCTCTGCACCCGAACAGGGCGCCGCAGTCCGCTCCCTCGCTTTCGGTTTTGTTGTCTACCTCCAGTCCTCGGACCCCGTTCACATTCATTTGTTTGGAGCGTGTTTATTGGAGTGTGACACTGACTGATGAACGTTTGATTTCCTCTCCTCTCTCCACTCAGTTTCCGCTTTTCTCCCATTCACTTTTGGTTTAGGCCAATCGCTTGGCTACGCTTTTGTAAATTACGAGCGGCCCGAGGATGCGCGCAAGGCGCTCATGTCGATGAACGGGCTCCGGCTGCAGAACAAGACGCTGAAGGTGAGCCAAAGCAACGGTTTTCGTTTCCACGCACTCGGTTCAATCGACTTTTTGCGTTTTTCGGTGGTTCCTTTTTGCGTTCACGGATACAATTGATGGTTCACTTTCTCCTCTTTTCGAGTGCCAAACCGTTGGATCCCTTCGTCCGCCCTTCCCGCGCCCAGTTCCCCCATCCCCTGCACAGGTGTCGCTGGCCCGTCCCTCCAAGGACGACATCAAGGGCGCCAACCTGTACGTGAGCGGGCTGCCCAAGTCCGTGACCCAGTCGGAGCTGGAGAGCGTCTTCCGCCCCTTCGGCGTGATCATCACCTCGCGCATCCTCTACGACAACGTCACCGGACTCTCCAAGGGCGTCGGCTTTGTGCGCTTCGACCGCAAGTCTGAGGCGGAAATGGCCAAACAAGTAGCGCAGAAAAGGCCTCTGGTCGATATGTATTTGTTGCGCAATTCCAGATGAGCGGCACCAGTCCTTGGGGCGGCGAAGAGACGATCACGGTCAAGTTCGCGAACAGCCCTTCGGCGAACAGCGCCAAATCGGCGGGCGGCACCATTCTGGCGGCGCAGGCGGCCATGCTGCCGCTGCAGGTGCTCCAGTCGGCGGCCCCCGCCGCCGCCCTGTCGCTGCCGGTGGGCGCCCAACTGCTGCAGAGTCTGTCGGCCGCTACGGCGGTGGTCCCTGCAGCGGCCGGGGGCCCGATTCACTCGCACACTTCCCAGCACCGGTTCCGCTACTCCCCTCTGGCGGGCGCCCCGCTGATAAGGTCCGCCCAAGTGCCTCTCTCCCCCACAGTCCGACACTTCCAGCGGCTCCTCAATTCTGCCGGGCGGCGCCCCGGCCTCCGCGGTGGCGGTGAGCGTGCCCGGCCTGTCCTCGTTGGCCCCCTCGCTGGTCTCCTCCGCCCAGCTCGGCCAGGACTACTACTCCGCCGCGCTGCAGCAGCAGCTGCTCCAGCAGCAGCTGGCCGCCTACAGCAGTTCCCTCGCGGCGGCCGCCAACCCGACCCTGGGAGTGGCGCAACAACAGGTCCCCCTCCCAATGCCAATTACTAACTCCCCATGTGGGCTCTCAGTATGCCGCCTACGCAGCCGCAATGGCTGCCGCAGCGGCCGGCTCAACGGCAATCAATGCGGCGACGCAGCAGCCTGCGGCAGTGCCCTCCGAAGCCGGCCAGTGCAGCTCTCCCCCTTGCGCGTGGACCTTGTGCGTGAGCAACCTGGGCGCGGACGCGAGTGAGCCCGCGCTCTGGCGTCTGTTCGGCCCTTTCGGCGCAGTGCTCTCGGTGAAGGTGACGAAGAGCAAGGGCCAGGCCCAGGTGCAGATGGCCAACTATGAGGAGGCCCTGGCCGCGGTGGGGGCGCTGAACGGCACCGCACAGCTGGGCGCCAGAACCCTCCAGGTGGGCACGTTTGACTGGTTGGTCAACCAAAATGGCTGTCCACCAGGTATCGCTCAAATCGACCCAAACGGGTGCGGCGCTCAACTCACTGGTCCGGTGATAGAGGGCCGACGTGCACAACGAGTGTCCAACTGCTGGTGGTCCCCGACTGTGGTCCTGTTGAGTCCCGAGCTTACCCCCGAACACAACAATATTGTCCACATTTGTGTCCACTCTAATAAACGAATAACTGCAGCTCCCAGTGTTGATCAGTTCCATCCCTCTCCGCTCTTCTGCCGTTCCCTTTTACCTCCCGTGATGGATCGGCCCACTCCCTTGGGCGTTTCCCTTCCCTCGGCCTATTTATTGCCCATTTTGGTGCGTTTCAATCAACAGAATGCACTCCCCCACTCCTTCGTTGTTGCCCCTTTTCTGCGTCCTCCTCTTTCCAACGGCTTCCGGACAAGAGTCCGCTGCCGACGGCGGAGTCCTGCTTTTGCGTGCGCCCGGCTCCCCTCGCCTCAACGTGCGTCTCCAGGTGCCCAACGAAGGCGACATTGAGTTCCACGCGCCCGTGCCGGAGTGCAACAGTCTCACCGAGGACCCAGTGGACAATCGGTATGCGGAGAGGGAACAACACTCTTGGTCCGATTGAGGCTTTTGCCCCAACGGGTTGGTGCAGTCTGTTTTTGGACTTGGCCGGCTGCCGGCTGTCGCTGGACTGGTCTCTGTCTCTGTTCGGCACGACCAGCTACTTCCGGAACGGGACCCGCCCCCGTCCTAAGCGCAAGTGGCGCGTTGGCCCCGTGCGCCGGCTGAAGATGGGCAGCACCATCAAGCACTACGACAACGCCATGCTGGTCCAGATCAGCGACTCGCGCGTCAAAGTGTCCTCTGTCGGGGTGCACGGGCAGCCGATGGGCGCCCAGCAGGTCAAGGTGGTCCAGTGTCCGCTGCAGCTGGCCGGCGGAGTCCTGGACCTGGACCTGTTCTCGCCGCCCGGCGCCGCCAGATGCACGATCGGAATGCAATTTGTGGGCTCCCTTTGGGGTGTGAGAGGTCCAACCCCGTTCGCAGGGTCCGTCCTACAGACTGCTGAGCAGCGCCCAGATCCCGGGACCCGAGCCGGAGCCGGACTTTGTGGAGGCGCAGGCGATCAGGGACTGATGGGGACTGACTGCACTGCCCGTGAACATCGACAGATTCGCATTTTGACGGAGTATCCATTCTAAGTTTGGACACAAAAACATGGGATCTGTCATTTCGGAGTTTTTTGTGTAAAAGATTTGAATTAATACACAACGCTGTCCGACTGATCCATCTGGGCAGCCTTATAATTGGCCGTCCATAATCCCTTCAACACGACACTCCGCTCTGCATCATTCGCCCAAAATGATTGGAACCCGCACCGTCCTCCTGCTCTGCGTCCTCCCCCCGCTCCAACTGCTCTCGGCACAGTCCTCCTCCAGCTGCTCTCCGTCCGGAGTGTGGGGCGCCTGGGGCAATTGGCATGGGCCGGGGCATTCGACCACTGACCTCCGGTCCCGTTTCAGGACTGCCTGCCCCTCGCCTCCCTCCCCCATCCCTATGGTCAACGTGCAGCGCCGCATCCGCCCGTGCAACCCCCAGCCGACCGGCTGCGTCGCCTCCGCTCCCTACAACTGCTCGTGGGCCCACTGAATCCCCCAGAGGTGACTGTGACTCCCATTCCCCATCCACAGCGGCGCCTACTCAGAGGTGCAGTCCTGTCCCTCCAACGGGACGGCCGGCCCCAGCCAGCTGGCCA